>PVKS010008946.1:0-66083 GCA_004027875.1 Aplodontia rufa | reverse complement strand
TTCCACTCCTGGGAATCTTTCCAGGGGATTTAGAAACAGCACATTACAGTGACACAGCAATATCGATGTTCATAGCAGCACAATTTACTATTGCTAGGCTATGGAAACAACCCCAGTGTCCCTCACTGGAAGAATGGATTCAAAAACTGTGGTACATTTATACCATGGAATATTACACAGCAATTAGAAACAATGATATCGCAGCCTTCAAAGGTAAATGGATGGCTATGGAAGAGATCATGCTGAGTAAAATCAGCTTAACCCAGAGATCTAAGGGTCGATTGTCTCCACTCATCTGTGGAGGTGGGGACTAGACCCTGGACAATGAGAAAGTTGGTCTAGTAGCATGAGTTAAATCCAGATAAGATGTAATGCTTTACAATCTAATACTTTAGAGTTATAATGGGAAGGGGAAGGGAGGGATAAGGGAGGGTAATTGGGGAGGCACTCCTGGGGATAATTGCAATATCCAGAATCTATGCATATTTTATACACATTTTATATTATTTTGTTAAAATCTTGTAAGGTTGCTCAAAATAAAAAAATTTTTAAAAAAAGAGAAAGACATTTTAAGAACATGCAAATTGGAGATATTTGCAAAATATAATAAAAAGTTGTACCTAGAAAAAAAAAAAAAGAGTTGAGGTCAGATGATCAAGCATTGGTAAAGTTTCTGTCAGTCCCCAAATTTTACTAGAGACTATCATTTGGCACTGTCAGAGATAAACTAATCCCCTTGAGAAATGGGAATAGATCTTGAGTACTGGTATACAGAAGGTACTTAGCTGTACTTTTTGAACAAATGGAAACTTACAAAGAGGCTTTGTTCCAATGAGGTTTGTTTGATGAACCATGTTTCCACTGATGGCAGCTCAGACTTTCAGGTCAGTCCCAGGAGAAGGGAGCAGAGGTAGAATATAGCTCTCCAAATGGTACCTAGACCAGATCTGTTTCCTAGGAGGAAGGAGTATGCTCCATCAACCCCCCACCCCGAGTGTGGAGAAGAGGCCTATTATCTAGATGGATCAGGGCTTTGCCAAAGAGTTGAGGTCCTCCATAGTTTAAATTGGATGGGACCCTAAGGAAAGGAGTGCTCATTCATCTGAAGAAACCCTCCCTATCTTAGCAGCTCCCAGACCCAGCTGCTTAGAATCTTAAAAACCTGAAAGATTTCAAGCTTCTAGAAGGAGCTGGACACAAGCAAAAGGCCCTCCACAGAGTAATTATAATAAGCAAGAAATTAAATGCTCTGGGTGTCTAATTCCTGAGCAGTCATATCAGGCAGATGTGATGAACCCCAAGAAATTGGCATGAGTCAAGCCTGTTTGCAAGAAAGCTTCCCTTGCTGTGAGAAGAATTGGCATTAGACAAAGTTACAATCATATTCAGTTGGATCCTGTGAGACACTGTATTTTACTTGAAAGTAGGTATTGTATTCCTTTATTTTTTTAAAGAGAGAGAGGGAGGAAGGGATTGAGGAAGAGAGAGGAAAGAGAGAATCAACTTTATTCATCTGGGCTTTGTTTCTCTGACACTTAGTTGTGTATATGGTGCTGGGGTTTGAACCTGGGTCCTTATGCATGCCAGGCAAGTGCTCCAACTGCTGAGCTCCAGCTCTAGCCCCTATTCCTTTAAATTCCACTTCTTATGATTATCCATCTTCTAACAGAGAGGATAGTTAACCCTCTTGTTTATTAACTATATGTTCATACTATGACTTTATTAAAGTCATTTTACTTGCAGAAGTCTGTGGATCAATGGATTTTATATCTGGAAACTTCCTGGACCTCTGATCCTGCTCTGGCCTTTCCTGGTCATCCCTGCCTGTGCCAGGATACTAGCTACTTATTTAGTAAATCAAACTCAAAATAGTATAAATTATTCCATGGCACCTGCAGATTTTAATGCAGGAAACAGATTCACACATGTACAGTCCCCTGATTCATCACAAAGGTAAGAGTATAATGCTGTGGAGAAAGGGTGGTCCCTAAGTTGACTGATAGCTAAACAGAAAGAAAAAAGGTCTCTTCCTCACCATACACAAAAAGCACTTCAAAATGGATTACTGATCTAAATGTGAAAAGTAAAATAACAAACCCATCAACACAACACGGTAAACAAACTTTTCTCAAACAGGTCACAAAGAGAACTAACTATAAAGGAAAAATTGATAAATTAGGTAACATTAAAACTAATAATACATGTTCATCTAAATACACCATAAAGTGTGTAAAGAGGCAAGCCACAGAACTGGGAAAAAATATTCAAAATACATATAATCCCCAAAGGACTCATATCCAGAATACATACAGAATTGCTACAAGTCATCAAGGAACACAATTCAATAGTAAAAATGAGGCAAAGCATGTGACAGTTCACATTATGAAAGAGGATATCCAAATGGCCAGTAAACACATGGAAAGGTTCTTGACCTTATATTATCAGGAAAATGAGGGAAAAAAACCCACCTACAATCCAACACTGCCACCAATCTAGCAGATGCTAGCATCTAGCAAAAATTAAAATGAAAAACAAAAATCATACCAAGTATTATCAAAGACATGGAACAAAAGGAAGTCTCCTATCAGCTATGGAGATCTAAATCATTACAGTCACCTGGGAAGATATTTGGCAACATTGGTAATTACTCTTAAATATATGGTGAACAAAACTGGGCACATGTTCATCAACAGACATATGTAAGAGTGGTCACAGCAACTTGATCCTAACAGCCCCAGACACCTTGGACAGTAAAATGGATAAATAGTATATTTATACTATACACACACACATAGCAATGAAAGTGACATACAACTTCATACACAGCATATTGATTAATCTCACATATATAATGTTGAACCAAAGATGGCACAAAATAGAACATACTCTAGCATTTCATTTTAATGAAATTTCAAAACAGGCAAACTCACCTGTGGTATTCAAAGTCACCACAGAAATGACTCTTGAGAAGAGAAAGTAGCAAATGGAAGGAACAATGAATGTCCTGGGGTCCTGGTACTGTCCCCTTTCTTAATCTGAGTTTGCTGTCAAGTATGTTTACTGTGTAAAAATTCATCAGACTGTACACTTAGGATCTGTGCACTTTCCGTATGTAAAAAATTTATAATAAGAAAATATACCTGAAAAAACAAATTTTAAAGAAAAATCTATTAAAGGTTAAAAAAAGGAAAATCTCCATGAAAACTACCTTGCAAATCCACACATATTAAATGACAGTGAAATTGATGGCTTCTAACTGATCAGAGTATTCTTTCCTAAAGTAAAATTTGGTTTTTTATTTATTTACTTAGTATATATGCTCCACTTTCAAACAGAATTTGAAGCCATCGTCTTTCTAATGCACACATACACATAAGAGCCTTTTTAGTTTTCATTGAAAGCTTTTAGAATATCACAAATTTTCAATTTTGCTTATTTTTTTTAACTTATTTTCCCATATTAATATGTGAATTTTTAATACCATTATTCTTGGCTGACCTCCTCTAATGAAGATTAACAACACTAATATTTCCATAACCAGCAAAGAAATTAAGCTCAGCAGAACACAGTCCACCCAGTCAGGATCTGTGGAAGGCCTCAGCCAGTCGCTGTGGTCGAGGTCTAACAGCATAGTGCTCACTGCTAAGGGAAGATTGGAGAGATTATCTCAGTGATCAAAGCCAAGAAACACAGCAATGCTCTTCAGGAAAAAGAGAGGCCACAGAGACCAAGTCCGCCACTAGTGGAAAGAAGCACAGCTGGCCAGTGTTTCCCTACCCTGACATGTATGCTGGCTATCAGCCCCTGTGAAAGGCTTTTCCAGGGGGTGGGATCATTTTTTTACATTTATATAATGCCTTATGACTTACAAAGTTTCCTAGATACTAATATCTCCTGAGTCTCATGCTAACCCTAAAAAGGTAATAGAGGAACTTATTATTATTATTTTGGTGATGAAAGAATTGAGGCTGAGATAATTAAGAGTCTCCTAAATGCCACATGGCTGGTAAGTCACATAATAAGGACACAGCATATTTGGCACAGTGCTCTCTCCTCTGTACCATGGAGGTCTCCTGGCTTCTCTCTGAGTCACTTATTGAGAATGAGAACACAATCTCAAGACTTAAAAAAAATTAGGCTAGGATTATTAAACAATGGGCAGCAGACAACTTAAAAACTGTGCCACAGTCCAAGCACAGTGGTCCACCTTTGGAATTATGCACCATGGAGGCACTGGCGTGGGGGGCTGTGGGTTGCAGCCAGGACTGGGGATGATCAGTTATTGAGTGTAGCAATGATTTGAATGCCACAAACTGACTAATACTGAAAGGTCATCAGTGGCAATGGTGGAGACACCATCAGGACAGGCTCTCCTATGGACAGGGAACTGACATTGTGACATAGAAGATGCTATTCTGAAAACCATTAAGAACACGATAGGTTTGGGTTCTGTTAGGGATGACACACCATGCCACCCATACTAAGCATAAGAGCATTGGTACTGGAGTCCAGGAGACTTGGCTCTGAACCCTAGTTCTATTTTTCACTTGATGTGTGCTTCAGAACAAATTATTTCCCTGCTCCAAGCATCAGTTTCCTTGGCCATAAAATACCAATGATAGTATTTACCTGCCACAATCATTATGAAAATTAATTCTATATAAATATCATAATATACAATTTATATATATTAATTATAGATATCTTAGACAGATAGATAATCTACTGGGATATAGCAGGTAAGGTTTTGTCCTTTCTTTACTTCCCCCATTTAAAAAAAAAAGGATTTTCTTTTTGTGAGCTTTTTAAAATATATAACATGAATAGTTTTTGTATTCCTTGCCAACTAGAATAAAATAGAAACATAATTCATTTAAATTCATACCTTATAGGATAATCAGATATGAATATATAATAACCTCAGATGGCTTAATTTAATAACTCTGCCTTATTTTTTCCTCCATTTTCAGCTGGAATTAATCTGATTAACTCAGTACAAGCTTTACTTCCTGAAATATAAATTGTAGTAACCTCTTTAATTACAGTAATTTATTAACATGACAAAAAGTGTCACCTATAGTCAGAATCCAATGCCCACAATTCTCTCTAGGACCAATGCTGCCAAATGCTACCTGCAAGAAAAGATAACTATCTGACTTCCGGGTAACTGCAGATGTTCCCCAAGACAGATTCCAAGGGTCACACAGAAAAGCTAAGAGAGTCTGGCTTCCTATTACTTTCCTTTTAGAAAGCAAATACAGTCATTTAGAAGTCTGCAGATATTCTTCCAAGAGAGTGTTTTGCTATTGTCTATAACTCCATGAACACCATACATTGTTCTCCCTTCCCGTGTGTCCCATTTCTGACCATGACTACATGTTCTTAGAATTTCAGATATAATAAACTGGAAAAGACTTCCATTAGAGTCATCTGGACTAGTATCAAAACAGTGCAGGAATCACTACCACAACATCCCTGGTGGTCTGTTACTCACTAAACACTTCCTGAAAGGGGGATGACTCCTCCCCTGCTGCACTGTTCCTTGCATACAACTGATTGAGATGTAGCCCCTTATGTCCTTCCCCCATTTACCAGTCTGAGCTCTGCCCTAGAACAACAGGAGATGGAAAAATCTCATCCCTCCTCCACACTGGAGGCCCAACAACATGGAAGACAACCATTACGTTTGTAAACACATTTTACGCTTTGAATCAAACATTTAATCCAAAAAAACAAAAAAGTTGTTGAGAACCATCTGTGTGTGCCATGCCCCTTTAGGTGATAAGATAGGTCTAAATAACACATGTTTGTATACAAGAATCTCTCAGTAGTCCCGTGGAACTTTTGGATACGATATAACTTTTAACTATAACCACCCTCTCCCTCCTCCAGATACACCATAGTTCATTAATGCTGTTCTTAAAATCTGGTTCCCAGAATATGAAAGCAACAATATATGGCTGAGTCTACATTATACCTACAGTGTCAGTTTCCAGTTTTGATACTACATTTTAGTTGTGCAAGATGTTAACACCAGGGGATGCTGGGAGAAGTGTGCATAGGACCCCCCTGTACCTTTGTTTGCAACTTCTATGAATCTTTAATTCTTTCGAAACAAAAAATAAATAAAATAGATTGAATGAGATACCACTAACAAAAGCTGCTGACAGGACAGTTCAACGTCTAATAAAAGGCCAGAACTAGGATGACCCATTCAAATGCTTAAAATAAGCACAGAGGAAAACTGAAAGCTCACGTTCTGCCCCTACTCAGAGCAAACAGCTTCCTGTAAGCACAATCCTGAGCCCCAAGAATAGGATCCATCTGCAGGGCCTGCTCCTCATTGCAATTCTGGAAGGTCTGAATGGGTGGAACCTTTTGCCTGTGGTCCCCAACACCTGGCTGCATGTGAGTGAGGAGTAAAACCAGCACAGCTGGTTCTAAAACGCAGACCTACCACTAACTATCTGTGAGAGCCTGAGCATGTTATTTGCTCTCTTTAAACCCCTGCAAAATGTAGATGGCAACAGGCACTATTATTACAGTGTTGTAAGAAAAGTCAAGGAAATAAAAAATTCATATAAAGCACATGGCAGAGCTCCAGCATCCACCAAAATGTTTGTGGCCTTAGACCATCATGCATGAATAAGGTCCAGGTTTCCAGGACACAATCTTACTCCTTTTTCAGTATCATATTTTCTGTCCTTTCCCACCTCTGGCACCTCTCTAGCCTGCCACGACGTCTCTGATTTCCAGATACCCTAGTCCAATGCTTTTCCAACCATCTGCAGTGAACAATGTTTGCTTTTCTTCTTCGTCTTTTTTAATTGCAACTTGTCATAGACTAATACTTTAGGAAAGTATGATAAAAATAAAATACTAGAGAAGTATAATTTTAAAAACAAAACATAAGCCCTAATTTTTAAAATTTTTAGATGCAACAGATTTAAAATTACTCTAGCAAATGGCTATAAAATTTCTATATGCATCCTTTCCATTTCTGTTCTCATTACTGACTGTCAACAATCAGTTGGCAGAGCCATGCAGTGGACCACACTGCAAAAGCACTGCTCAGTACCTCCTTTCTCCATGCTCTGAATAACCTGATAGTCAGTAAAACCTTAAAAACCAAGTAGTTAAGTTCTTTATTGATCTTAATTCTTCAGCTACATTGCATGCTCTCTGAGTGCCAGGATCATGTTCATTGTGCCTGCCACAGCATCAGATGCCTCACAGGGGATTAATTCCATGCTGATAATCTAAGTATTTATACAGGCATATTACTTACTTTTACCTTTCCATGATTTAGACAACTTGATCTTACATTTGTGAAAATCTGCCTGAGCACTCCTTGTTTCTTTGTGACCATCTCCTTTGGTATGTCTTTTTCACTACCTACTTCATCTCCCTGTAACTGAAATACACCAGATATAGTCATTACTTTTCTTCTACTGATGGAGAAGACAGGACAAATTGCAGAAAGTTCCATTTATCAGAAAAGTTGGCTTCTGGCTCACCAGATAAACATTCAAAGAAAAAGAGTGCTTCTCTTAATTTATTTCCTGGTGGATACTGTTAGTCTCATCTCTGTCTCTCTAATGCTAATACACAATAGCTGCTCAATAGCACCTGTGTGATGTGGGCATAGAGGGATGTTATAGTCACATCTTTAGTCATGTCACTCAAAGTAAGGGCACGCATGAACAAAATGGGGCAATGAGTGGCACTGTCAAAGAAAGGGGTCACTTGAACACGTGGTTAGTAAGAGAATCATGTAGGGGACTTTAAAAAGATACTCATGGGCTGGCATGGTGGCTCGGTGGTTACGGTGCTTGCACAGCATGTGCGAATACACAGGTTCAAACTCCAGCATCCATGTACCCAACTAAGTGCCAGAGCAATGAAAGCCATGTGAAAAACTCAATTAAAATTGTTTCTCTCTGTCTCTCTCTCACACACTCTCTCACTGTCCTTCTCTCTTAAAAAAAAAAAAAAAAAAAAAAAAAAAGATACTCATGAGGGCTGGAGCAATGGCTCAGCAGTTACAGCACTTGCTGGGCATGCGCGAAAACCCCAGTTCGAACCCCAGCACCTCGTACACAACAAAGTCTTGGAGTAACAAAAGCCACATGAAAAACTAAAATAAAAATTGATTCCCTATCTCTTAAAAAAAAAAAGTAAGTTTAAAAATAAAAAGATACTCATGCTTATACCTCAAATCAGAAGTTGTTTTATGTAATTGATCTGGGGTGAAGGCCAGGCATCAATGTTTTTTTACATATCATAGGTAATCTCAAAGTGTGGCTAGGATGAAAAACCACTGATCTAAAAGACTCTCTCATCCACACTGGTACTTAGCAGAGTTCCTTAAATGTCTATCGAGTAGATGAATAGGTGGATCAATGGATGAGAACAAGCCAATGCCAATGTGAAGATGGTCTTCACTCCTGTTTCATCAGACCTCTCACCTCTGTCTCTGCTCTGTATCTTTTCCAAGAGCCATCAAGCACCCCTCTTCCATCCTCTTGCACATAACATCAGACATTCTTCCCTCCTAGAACACTGGTCACTAGCAAAGCACTAATTTAACTCATTCTGAACTTCTTCAGGCAAGAAATTCTTGAGCTTTCTTGAATGCATACCTGGAAGCCCCCACAAATTCCACAGGCCTCAACTCATACAGAATGGGAATACTTTATCTCATCTATTTTGTGGTTTATTTAATGGTTGCTCTTCAGTTGTTTTTCTGGAAGTCCGTAAGGCTAGGATGCAATCTCAGACTGCAGACTTCCAGAGGGCAGAGGCCTGAGAACACTGAGTACGATGTGACTAGTTTGTGAGAAGTCTGGTGAATGGATGCTGTGTAGGTAATACTGAAGGACAGAGGGACAGGGAAGGAAAGGGAGGAAGTCGACATGAGGTGGACAAGATGAGAAGGCAGTGTTCAGACCACAAAGAGATGAGATGCTGGATGCCCATTGCAGTCAAGTGCAGTTGACAGGCAGGATTGGGTAGTGTCCACTACCTAGTCCCAAGGGGCTCAGAAGGCTTAGCTGAACTCTGAGTTCACTGTCAAGAATATGTGCCTGGGACTGCCTAGTTTCTGACTTCTGGCTGCTCCGTTGGCTGCTACTGCTATTTTTAGCTGCTTAAGGCCCTGCCCCAGCCCCTCTATAGCCTTTTTCCATGATCCCCAGTGGCAGCTAAACTTGTCATTCTCCCTCAGTACCCTGGACCTCCACTCCTTGAGACACATACTGATTCAGTTTGGGGTGCTACGTGGGGATGGTTGGAAAGTGATGAACACAGGGCAGCCAGAAAGTCAATTGTGAAATCCACTGCTTTTTCTTTTTTAAATTCAGACAAAAAAAAAAAAAGGAAATACATTAAGTCCAGGGAAAGGACTACCAAAACAGATCCTCCTCAGTTCTCTCCCTCCTGCCCATCTAATAGCTTCTAATTGTTCATATAATTGTGTTCTACAATAGAAAATTGCGTTTGTTTTTTTATTTATTTAGGATATGTGCCCTGGTTTCAGAAAGAATCTGAAGCCATGGTCTGACTTATTGAAAAAATACACATTAGAGCTTTTTAGTCCTCACTGGAAGTTTTTAGAACATCAAAATTGCTACATTTCACTTGGTTACTTTCATTTTGTTTTCCTGGCCAGCCTGTATATTAACAATGTCCCATCACTAGCATTAACAGGCATTTTCTGAAATGTTTCTATATTTCCACTTAAAGGGGAAAAGGAAACATGCATTTTGAATGTCCTAGTTTTCTGGCACTCTGGAAGGTTCTACTTGCAGTTTATCTCCTACAATTCTTACAAACCATGAAGTAAGTTAAGGGACCCACTCAAGGTTACATAGCTTATAAGTAGCAGAGCTGGGATTCAAACCTTGGCATCCTATTTCAAAGCTCAGAGGTTCATCTCCCCTAAAAACAAGTCTTATACTCCTACCACCAAAAGGCGTAACCTGCCCCCAGCCTTTTAGACTACTTTCTTTCCAAGGCAGCAATGATGAATTCCAGGTAGATTAGAATCTCCCACTGAGCTCCATGACTGTTTGGATTGCCTGAATCACCAGCTTCCAGGAAAGAAGGGAATATATTCACCATCTACACAGTCATGACATATGAAAAAAACATGTGTCCTCTGTCACTGGAGGTCTAAGGAGGACCTTGATTCAGGACAAGTGGGGTCTTTGACATTCATGAAGTAATTTCAGTATGCATTGATCAGAGACTCAGACAAAGGTTTATTCAGGAAAGCGAAAGTACATTCAGTGGAGAATGTGGCTATCTGGAGAGTGAGAAACTTTGGGTAAAGCAAGGAATACACTTTGAAGGGGAAATGTAGGCCATTTCCCTAGAGACAGCAACCTCTTAGTGCAGGGTGTTAATAGAGGGACAGCAACTAGAGGCAGAACTAGAGTGGAGTCAGGGCACAGTTACCCCATTGTGCACCAATTTTTCCAGGCTTACACAATGCCTTCATGTTACTTTTTGCAGGCAAGGTCATGAGTCAAAAGTGCAGGCTAAGCACATGGGTGGGTTGCTCACTAACTCTTGTTTTATATTTCAAAGGTTCATGGATATTTCCTGCATTCCAGTGGCTCATGGGGCTTCTCTCTTGGGACTCAGTCTATCTTTTTCTGAATCCCTAAATTTCTATCTCACTCTTGGTATATCAGTTCCATAGGTGACTGGGGGAAAGAAAGGTAGGAGACATCCACCTCAGAGAGATGAGTTATGGACCATCCCAAAGTCTGTAATAACATTTCCCATTCCCAGAAATACCTCTCAACATTAGGGATTCTGAGAAAATGATTCATTCTTCATCATCCAATTGACATTTGTAGTACACCTACTATGTGCCTAGTACTGAGACCTGCACAAGGCTCTGGGGATAGAAAAGCAAAGGATTCACAGTTTTTGTCCTTATAAAGTCAGCTGCTATGGGGGAACAATGCAGGGTTCAGAGGCAACTGTGTGGTAATGGAACCTCCTGACATACTACCTTAAATTTAGACCTGAAGCATTTTTGTGGGAGGAAGACAAGGAGGAGGAGGAGTAAAAGAAACCAAATTCGTTGCTATGCAACATGATGATTTATTCTTAGCCAGAGCAGGGAGAGCAGCATGGCGCAGGGAGTGGGTGGGGGGTGGAGACGGAAATGGGGGAGCCCAGAGGAGGACAGAGTGGGAGGCAAAGTGGTGCGCAGCAGCAGCGAGGCTACACATGCAGCCTCGCCCCACAGGGCCCTCACCAACGGATGCTCCACAGCATCACGCTCTCCAGAGGCAGTCAGAATATTGTGGGAACAGCCCCAAGAACTACTGAAAAACCCTTGCTCTGCAGCCTGAAATTAACCCCCAGGGATTAAAACCAGACCTGTACTGAATACCAAAAAGGGACAAAGAATAGCATAAACAGAACACAACAGTCCACCAAGGGAGGAAGGTGCACACACATAGAAACGGTTGACCAACAGATATTTCTTAAGCATCTTCTCCATGTTCACTCAGTACCCTGCAGGATGCTGCAGACTGGTGACAGCCCCTCAGTTGGGAGGAGTGCATGTGTTGGTGTTCTGAAGGGGACAGCATGGGCACTGACAGATGCCTGCCTGAGATCCAGGTCTCTGTATGAGACAGTGCTCAGCACTTGCCTCCTGTGGAAAGCTGTAGCAAGTTGTTCCACATCTCTGGGTCTTGGGTACTTGATCCCTAAATTGGGAGATCTATACTAAGCAAAACTTCCGGTTACCACAGGTAACATCTTTGATATTACACCTGCTATAGGGTTTCAGTGAGGACAGGGTTGAATATCAAGTAGAATGCTTGGGAAGGACTCCATGGACGAGGGAGGGTTGAAAGTAGGGTGGGACAAGGGAGACTTATAAGACTTGTATTTGCTAATGTACCCTTACCTAGTGATAAAGAATAATTACCCAATTTTCAAAGTTGAAAAAAACCAAGCCTCAGGGAAGCTGAGTAACTTGCTCAAAGTCCCACAGCAGGACTAAGAATCAAACCAGTGCCACCTGGTTCAGACACTGTACACTTCCCACTGGCCCACACTGCTTCTATAAGATGGAGAGATTGGGCGGGCAGGGAAGGGGAATATAAGGAATATTAAGGAAAGCAGATGGTAGTCGGATAGCCAAGACTAATAAAAGAGGGGAAAGTCCCTGGGGTAAGGATTGGCTGTAACCCAAAGGAGGGTATGATAAGCAAAAAGAATAAGAACCAGGCCCTATCACTTATCCACACCCTTCATGGTGCTAAGCACTACAAGAAAGACAAAGGTAAATAAAACACTTTGCCCTGAATTAATTTGCAGCCAGGGAGATAAAATGTGAAAATTAATAATTAGTGAGATACTACAAAAAGTGTCAAACAAGGCACACAAAAATAAATCACAGTACAGTTTAAATGGGTAAATGGTGGCTTTGGAATGTGGTGGCCACAAGGGATTCTTCAGAGGAAGGGAACTGGATCTGGGCTTTAAAGGATTCCGGTGGAAGACAGGCAGGGAGGAGGAAAGAGAGGTGGAACATTTGGGAAAGGAAAAATCTCATCTAGAAGAGAAAAATGCAGGAAATATGCTCTATGAAATGTAACTTGGTTAGAACAAAAAGCTGGTGAGAAACAGTATAGGAAAGTTGGGTTGGGCAAGAGTATAGAGCCCTGGTTGATGGGTGAAGTCTCTGATCTTTACCCAGAGGCTATGAAAATACACCGATTGTGTTGAGCCACAGAGAGATGGTTAAAATAGGAGCTGAAATAAAGGAAACCAGCAGTGCTCAGGGAGCCAGGGAATAATGAGTAAGTGTGGAATGAAGACAGTCTGAGCTGGGGGACGGCACCAGGGATGGCAAGGGCCACCTGGTTTCTGGGTCTTTCAAGGCACAGACAAGTCCTGGCACCTAGGGAGCTGGAGAAGGGCCAAGTTAACCCAAGTCTCAAACCAAAAGAGTGATGATGCCATATTCAGGAATATAGAAGCCCAGGGGAAAAAAAGAGTGGGTGGGTGGGAGAAGGTAGTAATGAGGTAGAGTAGCTCTATTTCACACATTCTGTTTAAGGTTCTCTAGGACATCCAAATGAAATGGCCATGAATCACAAACTCAGGGAAATGGAACCAAAGCTAAAGGAAGGGGAAGCAGGGTCACCCAGACCCTCTCCCCTTTTCTTCTAGTCCCCACGGAAGGTGGGACAGCTGCTCTGCAAGACTGAGAATTGTATGTCTCTGTAAAAGAAATCATAGGAAGATGGAAACAGAGTCCTGGAGCCAACACTGAATTATTCTCATCAATAAAGTGAGCAAGGCTTTCAAACAGTCAAGCCTGGAAGACCTGCGTCCCCTTCCCTCTCCAAACAGCAGTCCCTTCTGCACTCTAGGACTGGGTCATCCACCTTCACCAGAGACAGGAAATCACAGGGAACCTGCCCAGCATCTTGGTATACAGGATAGGGATAAGATTTTGGAGTCAGGAAGACCTGGGTAGGAATCTGAATAAGCACAAGCAAGCTACCCAATGTTTCCCAGCAGCAAATAAAATAAGCATCAAATATATGGTAGTGTACAGGCCACAGAGGGAGTGTCAGTTAAATATTAGTTACCTCCTGCCCCAGAGCAGCATCTTCCTTTGTGTTTGGTTTTCACTAACATAGCTGGTCCCTTAACATCTGCACAGAAAGCCTAGTATATTCTCCAGAATAGTGCAAAAAATAAGGAAGTTTCTCCTTTTATCTGTTAAATATTGATCATGTTTCCCCTGAAGCTGGGTTTGGGGTACCTTGAACTGAATTCCCTCCTTAAGCTAAGGTCTGATAAGCATAGAGAAGAGCTCATCTGTAAATGCAGTCCATGGCCCCCCAAAATATCACCTCTACTTGCCTGTTAATGGCAGCTGTGATTATACCATTAGAGATTTACTTCATTAGCTTAGCCTGTTTCTTTTAAATCACAAATTCTTCTGTGAGGAATAACCTATTGAACTGTTATCAATCATGAGAACAAGAGTACATAACAGTTTACCAGCTGCCTCCAGAGAAGTAAGGGTTATAATCTTTTAGAGAAAGAGTAGGAGGGCATTTTGGGGCAGGACTCACTAGTTCTATTTGGCTACTGAAGTAAGAGACCAGAGGAGCAAAGGAACCTAGAAAAGAAAGTTTCAGTTTCACCAGGGATCCACCCCGATTAACAGACAAAAGAGGTCACGTAAAGAGATGATAACCTGGCTAGGTAGAATTACATTATGACAATGTGGGACATTTGGAGTATAATGTGGGACTTGAAGTAGGAGGAGGCATCTGCAGAGAGCACCACAAAGTACCGCAGAAAAGTAATTTCTACCTCCCATGGAGACAAAATAGAGACTGGGGTTGCAGTAGCAGAGACTGAGTCAGAAACCAGGAAATACTTCCAGATGATAGAGAAACTCACTCAGTTGCCTACCTAGACTTTCCTCCTGCCCTCATGACATTCTGAAAGTGTTCTTTCAAAGTTATCTCTCAATATCCAACTTCCAGTGTTCAACTTTACCCCCAATCCTTGGCTCCAATGCCCTCACTCCCTCAAAACTTCACACAAGGGAAACCCCAAGTACCCTGGCTTTCCTACCATGTTGCTGATTCCTCTTGCCTTCCTCCTCACTGTGCCTTAAGGCTCTGCCTCTCTTCCCTCTATTTGCACCCTAACAAGGGAGAGGACCCACTGTCTAGAGGTCCTCAGCAAAGCAAGGGGGCATGGTTCAGGACAGTCTCTCCCACACAGAGTCTGGCATATAGCTGGTGTATAATGAATTGCAAATGGAATAAAGAAAGTTAATGCATTAAAATGCTGGCCCCAGTGTAACTAAAAAAGGATTACACCACAGGAAGCCACCAGAGGCACAATACTTTATTCTGTTTCTGAAGGAACTTCACTTACTCAATACATATGCCCTGACTCTGACTGGCACCTGCTCAGCATGCTTTCTCTAAAGAACAACTCAAAGGGAGTATTGTCACCCATTGAGTCCCTCTGCCTCCTCTGTTCTTCCATATCCAAAGAGTATGATTCTCACAAAGAAAGAGGAATAGGATCTACACACCACCGATGGTACCTGAGAAGAGGGAGTGCTCTTCTCTGCCACAAAGCTGCCCCAACCTCCTATCACAGACCTTCCTGTATCCCCCAGCCTTCCCTCTTTGCACTCTCACAATTATCTATGCAAGGGACTCTCTGTCTCCTTTCATCTGCCTTAGAGTTTCCATGACAAACATATCCATGAACAACATCAAAGAATACCATATTTCCAAACTTTGGGCTCCCTCTTGTTGACACCTTTCCTTTCCCCCAGCACAAGTGCCATGCAGGTGAATACCATGCTCTCCCCAGTGAGCAGGATGCCCTCTAAGGACCTAAGCCATGACCAGGAATCACAGATTCAGTCCTTGATTCTTCTCCCTTGACCAAATACCTCCCATTAGTACCCAGGGAAAACTCAGTCCACACAGATGTGCTAGATCATGCTGGTAACTTGAGTGACTCGTGGAAAGGAGTAAAAGGCCTCAGGAACTTCACAGAAATGGGAGATGAGAATTCACAAGGAAGGTTGGAGGGAGAGGAGGCAGGAGAGGGAAAGGACTTGAGGGAATAGTTTCAAACTTCAGCAGCTATTTCACATTCTGTCCCAGTCATCCTTTTAATCTTTAGCCCTAACACTGGTTGTCAATTGAGATTCACCTTTTGATCTGCTCCCTACATCTCTGTCCATTGAGCATGAAATGCTGAGATTTGTCAGATATCCTGAGCACAGGACCCATGCAAGAAAGTTGCCAAGGCAACAGAATGCTCTTCCTGGGCACAGGAACTCAAATGTGATTCCATTGGTGGAGTGGTAAGCTCAGACACCCTCCCCCTCTGTGAGTCAGATCTGGCTGACATCAAACTTGGGGAGCCATGAATGGTTTTGACAGGGGAATGCAAAAGACCAGCTAAGTTGCTCTTTACTGGGTGATCCAGCAGGGAGAGAGGATTTTGCAGTTCTGATGTTTAGCTTTCACCAAGCCTAGAGGTGGGTGTGGGGAGCAGATAGAAGGCTACAAGAGGGTACAAGTGGCACTGATTGTGGGCGAAGATTTCTGAAACCAGGACAGGGCACCTAGGACAGGCCCTGCGAACCCTGAGATACTAGCCTTTAGGAGCCAGTGGAAGTGTCAATGGCTTTAGGCTCTGGCTAGGGCTGTTTTGACCTCCCTTGTTCTCCACACTTCCCCCTAGTCCCACAAAAAAGACAAACTGCACAGAAGACCCTGAGGATCAGGCATCCACTTTCCATGCCATTCAGGGAAGACTATGCCCTTCACCATCGCCATCTCAGCCACATGCCTCCTTAAAACATCAGCTTTAATTCTTTCCATTCTCTAGACCTTAGTCTAGAGCTTCCCTTCTCTTCTTCTAACCTCCAATATTTCTGGACAGGGTAAAAATAAAACAAATTTGCCTGTGGAATCTCCTTGGAGAAACTCTTTTACAAAGTTATTACCAACAACCCGAGTGCAAGGAGGCCTGTGACCTCAGGGTGGTCCCCAGCTATCCTAGCTCCTATGGTTTGCAAGTAGGATGGAGCAATAATCCAGGAAAAGGCATCATACATTCACTTCCCCTTGTCTTCACATATCCTTAGCATCCTCCCCATAAACTCTCTATCATACCCTGCATGAGCTATTCCTTACTCCTTTGCCCACACTACTTCCCTGTGCATCTCACACTCTGCAGGACCATGGATTCAGTCTTCCTGAAGCCTCCCCCACCATACAGCAGGACAACTCCTGCTCCACTCTGGAAGACCTGCTATCTGCACATAACATTCAGCACTTACCTCACTCTGCATTTTGACGTTATCCAATTTGTTGGCAGCCTCGCAGCATCCAGAACAGTGTTTGCGCACACAGTGAACACTTAACTGAATATTTGTCTTAGGGCTTTTTTAAAATTATTATTATTCATTGTTCAGCTAGGAATAAAATGACTCAAGTATCCGGTTGCTCAGGCACATATCTCTAGAAAGGGAATCCAACTTCCCCACATCCTACCTGTGTTTGCCAGCATAGCACCCTCTGCCTTCTCTCCCAAACACACCATTCCTGCTATGGCCTGAGCATTCTTTTCAGCTGCCCAAACTCTCACAGTTGCTCTCCCCTACAGACCTTCTCACCTACTCAGCTAGAATGGCTCAGGACCTTGTTCCTACCTCTGATGTCATTAAACCTCATTTCCATCCCTAGCTTCTCCTGGATTTCCTATGGGACAGAAACGAGGTATAACTTTAAAAAGTTACATCAGCAGCTTTGTATCATGCTCTGGGACATACATATCTGACCATCTTTCCCCAGGGCACACCCTACACCAGGAATCTGTGCCCTGGGCTAGGACTCCATGATCTCATGGCTGCCTTGAACCTCTACCCAGAATTTCTGGGTCTGTAACACCCTCTAGGCTTCCTGGCAAGAAACTGGCATTGTCTCTCCTTATGATGAGACTCTACAGACCAATAAACTTTACCTTCCTCCCAAGGTAGATATCCCACTTCACCTCCCAGGCTTCCCGAGTTGACCTAAGCCATGACAGGGTAGGGACTTTGTTACCTGGTAAACTACGTAGATTTCAGGTTCTTATTCCACTCCCACCGGGTGACCTTGGCAATTTGTTGAAACTCAGTGAGCATTTACTAAGTGTCTAGTCTTGTTCTAAAGGGATCAGGGGTTCCCAGACCAGCAGGATCAGCAACACCTGGGAACTTATAAGAAGTGAAAATTCAGATTTGCTGAATCAGAAACTCCGAGGGTGGAGTCAGCAACCCTCAAACCCCCAAGTGATTCTGATGCATGCTCACATTTGAGGACCTCTGATTGAGCACCTGAGGACAGATGGACACATAGACAGCCAGAGATGGATGGACGGACACACACACCCCAAAGAGAAAACACAATCTAAAACAGCAGCTCAAGGGCTGAGGGTATATATAACTCATCGGTAGAACAATTGCCTGAGCACGTCTGATACCCTGGCTTCCATCCCCAACACTACAAAAAAAAAAAAAAAGTTGTTTTCAAAATAAAAAATAAAACAGAAGTTCTTTGTCCTGGCTGCACATTAAAATCACTTGAGGGGCTTGGACAATTATCCTAGTCTGGGGCCCAACTCACTAATTGGGCCTCTGGGAGTGGGCAAACCATTGTAAGGCATAGTGCTTATGATTGAGCATGGCATGTAGGCTCCTGAGAAGGAAGCTTGTGGTGAGGAGGTTCATCTCCATGTTCTCATCTGAAAATGGGGAGTATTAACTTCCCACTTGAAAGACTCTCAAGTGTTCCACAACACAATGCATGGAAATGCCAGGTATGTGACCGATGCTCAGTCTGCGTCAGCTCCCTCCCTTTCAGGCTGGGGCCCTTGTTGACTCTGACCTAAGCAGCTGGACTGATGTGTTTAATGTACCAACTATTTCAATCCATTAAAGAGACCTCTCCCATCAAGGATAAACCTCCTAGCTGTTCATAGCTTGAAGCTAGAGTTCTCCTCAGCAGCTATCTTGCCAATCCTCCTGTCCTGGGTCACTGTTTTGAAAGATAGACTGGGTCCTTGAGAAACAGACTGTCCCCAGGATGCAGCTCACTGTGTAAGCCTAGCCCTCCCCTCAATTTTTCAAAAAGTACTTCTTTAAAACAACCTGATAAAGGACACTGACATTACATTAGGAACACATTGTCCTATTCCTGTCTGCTTCTTCTTAAACTCTGTGTGTCAGGCAAGTCTAATGGCTCAGGGTGAGATCTCACAACATCAGGTAACTCTCCCTGATGCAGAAATATTCACTATTCAATCTCTCTCCCAACAATATATGAAAAATAAGATACCTGGCAATAGCCCAAATCCATCTACCTCCTCCTTCCCCAAAGGCACAGGAGTAGATCTATAATCACAGGGGGGACCCTGGGTGGCCCCCACAATGTCACTGAAGCAGAGGCAGCCCATGTGGCCTGCTGAACTGAGCACAGAAATGAAGGCTTCTGTGTAGTTGCCTGCTGGGACTCCGTGCATATCTCCACAGACACTAACAACATTTTTAGTCTCCTCTTGAGAACAGCCTTCACTGCCTAAAAAGTAAAAAACAAGCAAACTGTGTCATTACTTTATAGAAAAACCTTTGTTTCTTTTTGTTTTGGTTTTTTCACTAAAACACTATCATTCAGCTTACCCAGATTTGGTTCTCTCTTTCCAAATGAAGCTGCAATCTTCTGAAAATCAAATTGGTATTCAAAGAATAGTTCTGTTACCATTAAGGATGATTTTTAAATTTTTTAAACTTAAAATTTAAAAAAAATAGCACCCTCCACTACCAAAGTGAAAAACAGTTCTCAGAAGTCAGATCCCACAAGCCAGAATGTAGGTGGTGCCCCTGGAGCTAGTTCCCCTGGGAGTAGTCCCTCTATTTGGGTAGTGGTCCATGAAGCCATCATGCCATCATCTGCTAGGTGCAGTGGAAACCAAACTCCCATACCAAATTTGATGCAGGAGAAAAGCCAGGAAGGAGAATGGATCTGGTTTCAGAGAAAAGAGTTTAGATACTCCAGCAGCAGGAACCAGGACAATTCTCCAAAGAGGAACACCAAGGGAGAAAGAGTGTCTTCAGAAGCCAAGGCCAGGCCTGGCCTCTGACCCACAGAACTCTCACAGGAGAATGTGGAATATTAGGAGCAAAAGTCCCTGTCAAAAGAGCCATGGAGGAATAGGAAAAATATAAGCACCATGAAGCTTTTTCTCAATTCTCTGAACTATAAAACCCTGATTTCGTCCCAGACATCACAAAGTCACCCTCTCCTGACTCCATCACCCTTCCTCTTCCTTTTCCAAATCCTGCTATGTGCAAAACAAGACCTGTACCCAGGATGGTCAGGTATATAATAATATACAATATTTTCTGCTCAACTCTATACTTTCATTCAGCTCAGTCCAGGCAAGAAGCCTAAGAGAAAGAATGAATGAGAATGTCAGTGCTCACCTCCCAGTGCTGGAGGTTCCGTCACTCGATTTCTCCTCCTTGTGCCAGTGTTCTTCCTCACTGGCTCAGGGTCCAGACCCTGGGCACTGGAAACACTGACTGAGCTGCCCTCATCACCCTCTGGAAAATGTGGTCAAAAATTGAACATTACCAATGCACAACCTTGCCCATCAAGGCATGTCAAGCTGGAGCTCCAATGGGGCAGATGGAAGATGGAGGGTTGTGTGATCCAGGTTGGCTCATGGTGCACTAATGGTGCAAAGAGAGGTCAATAATTTAATAATTCAGAATAATGGATATTATTTGTTAGGAGATAAGATTTTTGACAGCAGAGTTGTTTTCTTAAGGATCTATTTGTTCAAAAATGAATTTGCATATCCTCATCACGAAAACTAAGAGTGGTAGGAAACAGTCACAAGAAAAGACGAAATCAGTTGGGGATTTAAAATGGGCCACATCATACACATATAGAAATAACTGAGAATCAGCTACATGGGGAAGACTCAAAGGAAGTCAGAGCTGAGAAAGCCCTAAGACAATATTTCATCCCCCATTTTACAGATGAGAAACTAAGACCCAAGGAAGTAAAAGGATTGCTTCATATCATAATGTCATTTGGCAGAACTGCTAAAACTAGACATGGCTTGTCTCAGCAAAACACTTTTCACTTGGCCACAATGGTCCAAGGGTTTTCCCCTGAAAGGAACTCTCTTCCTGAACAACAGATAGTGACCAGTGTGTCACCTGAACCTGCAGGCTTCTTGGCAGTGATGGCTTCTCTAATCATATTTCCCCACACACATTACTTCATGTGTTCTGCACTCTACTGTCACAGCTTCCACTGACAGCCCTAGGCCAAATACCAAAAATGATTCATAAATCAATGCCCAGTAATTTGAAATCACAGCATTATCTCTATTTTTTTTTAGAGAGAACGACAGTGAGAGAGAGAGAGACAGAGAGAATCAATTTTTATTGAGTTTTTCACATGGCCTTTATTGCTCTGACATTAGTCGTGTATGTGGGTGTTGGGGTTCGAACCCGTGTGCTTATGAATGCCGGGCAAGCACCTTAACCGCCGCGCCACCACTCCAACACCCACCACATGATCTTTGATAGCAGCAGCTTATATGATTCAAATCAATAGCTGTCATCAAATTCATTGTTATGGTTTAAATGTGTGGTGTTCCCTAAAACCTCATGTGTGACATGGCAAAGGCTGAGGTGAAATTATTGGGTTATAAGAGCCTTGATCCAATCTGTTGAATTAATCCTCTGATAGCAATAATCTGGCAACGGTGGGCTGGTAGGGTGTGGCTGGAGGAGGTAGATCATTGGAGGCATGCCTTTGGGGTATATGTTTTGTATCTGGATAGTCTCTCTCTCTCTCTCTCTGCTTCCTGTATCCATGCCTTCTGCCATGATGTTCAGCCTTGCCTTGAGCCCTGAAGAATGATGCTGCCTTCCATGGACTAAGACCTTTGAAACTGTGGGCCTCTAAATAAACTTTTCCTTCTAAAGTTGCTCTTATCAGGTCCTTAAGTCACAGCAGAGAAAAAGTGGACTCAAACAATTCCAATTCTTGGTATTTGGGTAGCCCTTTTGATTTTTTTCCAAAACTCTTCCATATCTGGTATCTAATTATACATTTACCAAGTCCTGTATGTCAAAGATAAAGATAGGATTTAGATGAATATTTCATGTACTTTACTGATGAACTTACCCATAAGTAAACATCTGGAAAGTGGTGCTGAGACTATAGCAGAAGCCTCCTAACTCCCTTTCAAGAACAAGTTGGAACAGTAAGAAGCTAAAAATTCACAAGAAGTTTCAGCAACAAGAACCATAAGAATATTGTCTGTTAATGTTGAAACAAAAAAGGATACTGGGTCTGGGGCAAATTACTCAGCTTCAGAGTACAGTAATATTTCCTTTTATGAAAGCATATCTTACATACATATATGAAGAAAACAGCTGGGGAAAATATTGCACATGTATATATTAATATAGCCATCATCCAGATCAGCTGCCCAGAAGGCTCCTGCATGCCTTCCAATCAAGAATGGCCAGTATTCTGACCTCTACCCCATGCATTAGGTTTGCTTATTCATATAAATGGAAGGCAACAGTATGTATTCTCTTATGTCTGGCTTCTTCTGCCCAATCTTCTGTTTGTAAGGCTCCTTTGTGCTGTTAGTGTGTCAATAGAGTGCACATTCTCTCTGATGTATAATATTCCATTGTATAAATGTACATTTTATTTATCCATTCAAACATTCTAGATCTTCTTTTCCAGTTTGGAGCTGTTACGAATAAAGCTGATATGACTCTCCTTATACATGGTTTGATGAACATAAACACTCATATCTACTCAGGTACAGACTTGTGGGGTTGTGATGGCAATAGATACCACCAAAATTTTTCAAAGTGTTGTACCAATATATACTCCCATCAGGAAGGAGAAATCCAGAAACTCCACACTCTCAACAAAAGTTGGTATTATTGGTAAAAATTCCTTTTTAAAGTATCACTTAGGATCAATGTACCCCAAGTATATTTCCAGATAAGTGACTTTAGTCTTTAGCTACTTTTCAAAAAAAAATCTAACAATTTTACTTTATGTACAGAGCAAACCACCTAACCCTTTCAGACCACATTAAGATGTACAAAGAGCTACTTGTCCATAAATTAAATACCTAGGGATTTCACTGTATCCTCCTTCATGGGTAGATATCATTAAAGTGTCAGCAGGCCAGTGCAATTCACTCTAATCCCTGAAGATGGTCTAATCAGGAAGTTTAGTTTACATGCTCTCTTAAGCATCAAGTTCTGCAGTTTTTTTTTTTGTTTGTTTGTGCATGTTTCTTTGATGTTAAAAGGTTATTTCTATGTATTGAATGGTGAAGGTTGCCTATAAATAAGATACTACCTATCTCATTGGCAAGTGTTGCACAACTTATCCAATAACCAACACATTTATAAAGAACTGATTCTACGTTACTGAGATAGATATTATGAAACTCACAGGATAATCAACAAGGCTTCCCTTAACAGGGCAGGGTCCTAGGATAAATCACATGGAATGTTATCATCTTCTTCTTCCCACTTGACCAGCTCAACCTCTTTCACAGATTAAATGAGATCAAGACAAACAGCAATGATGACCTTAGCACTGGAGGTGAAAGCAAGTCTTAAAAGAGGCTTCCAGGGAAACAAAAAGCCCTTACCATAGGGCCATGGTGACAGAGTTACTGGGTGGCTGAAGGTGATATGATTGTAATAAACTGGTCTTCCTTTAGGACAGAAGACTAAGCTCTCTAACTTATCCCTCTTCCTCCAGCCCCCACCACCTTCCTTTTCCCCAGCTACTCTCCAAGCCATTGTCCAAGTGACTGAAACAGAACATTACATTCCACACCTGGCCACCAAATGCAGTGCCCAAGACAAGACATATTCTTGACCTAACAGAACACAATACCCTTAAAGAACAGACCTATCATGATCACCAAATGCAGGAGATCTAGAGCAGGAGTTACTTTGGACAGGGCTTGTTTTGGAACATAAAGCAATAAGAAGGAAGGAAGAGCAAGGGAGCAGTGGTGGAGTGTGTTGTGCACTCCACCTGAGCAAACAAGAGTAGGAAGAACCTCAGAACCTTTGGAGTCTATGCACAGACAGGACAAGCCTAGGTGAGTAACTTTCCATGCCACAACAATGCTGCAGAGCCATTTGGCTAGGGCTCCTGAGCAGGGTTTAAGTCCCTCAAACAAAAGCTACCTGAGTACAGCAACTATGAATTTTAGGGATTTTCTTAGGAGTACCCTTACATGAATGGGCTATGCAGTTTTGCTCATCAGCCCTACAGTCCTCTAACTTACAACTCATAGTTTGTAGGTTGGCTTTCTTGATGTCAAATGAGAACAACTCTGTAGTTTTTTTGCATTGTAAATCTATTTCTGTAACTGTGCAGAGGTGTAGCAAAGTCAATAGCACACATGGCAATGGGGAGTAGAGGAGAAAGTGACAGGGAATGGACACATGAGGCTTAGACCCATAAGTTGTCTCTAGATCCCAGAATCCTTCAGGTCCAGTTAAAGAGGGCAGAGATGGCATCGAAACAGGAGTCATGTGGAAACATCACAGTGCCATACGATAGCACCTACGTGAAGGAATTTCTTGGATTACAATGCTCCCCTCTACCAAGCTCATTTCTTCTCCAGATTTGGAGTGGGGGGCGTGGAGGCTTAAATCAAGGTTTCTCAGGGCTCTGTACTCTTATCACAGGGACCATTTACTTCTTGATGTCTGGTTTAAATGTTTACTTTGGTTTTCTTGCCCCCTTGTATTATCAACTCAGAGGGAATACCTTTCCTCTAGATAGGGCAAAAGTATAACTACCACCTCTGAACTGCTGATTAGTGAAATGTGTTTGGGCTGAGACAACATTCTCAGTTCAAAAGTTTCACCTTGGGCCTGGGTCTACATCAGAGTTTACATCTAAATAATACCTATAGAAAGCCCATCTTTTTTCAGGGACATTTTTCATTATACTTAACATAGAGAGAAGGACCAAAATCAGCCACCAGTTACAAGCACAACATTAGCTGAAAGCACCTATGTCTCATCATCACAGTGGTC
The DNA here is from genome assembly GCA_004027875.1 of Aplodontia rufa. NCBI lineage: Eukaryota > Metazoa > Chordata > Mammalia > Rodentia > Aplodontiidae > Aplodontia > Aplodontia rufa. The sequence continues at coordinate 41,383 of PVKS010008946.1, read as the reverse complement.
TTGTTTCCTGAGTTCATGAACTGATCGGATCCCACTGATGAATGTTGACTACAGGTGTAATAGATAACTCAAGACCAGAGCATGACACATCAAAAAATGCTTCCTGAGGACAGGATGTTGGTCTTAGTCATTGCTTTCTCCCTGGCACCTGCCATACACACAAGCACTTAATAAATATCAATCGAGGGAATGAGAGGAGGTAATAATTGAGTAATTTAAAGCACTGTACACATCAAACACATAAGCTCTTAAGGGACACAAAATAATGGAGAAGTTTAGCCTATTAAACTGTGGAAAGGGAGTAACAAAGTAAATGAAGCATAAGAGGAAGAAAAAATTAAGGAGACACAAGGATCAACCAAAAAGTAAAACATATTGCCAAAAAGAGTGGAATAACAATAACTGCTGTCCTCAATTATCTGAAGGATGTCAAGGTGGAATGAAATTGTACAACTCTATATTACTCTGGGGAGTTGAACTAACAGCAACGTGACTAAATCAAAGACAGTCATGTTTCAATTGCATAACATAATTTACTAATAATTAGATCTGCCCAACAATAAAATGAGTTGTCTTGTGGGTCACAAGCACCTATCACAGAAAATGTGAATCACCATCACTCAGAGATCATCTAGAGGCAAATTCTGCTTTGAGTGGGAAGTTAGACTAAATGGACTGTAAGATCTCATCCACAACTAAATTTCAACCAATCTAGAACTCAGTGTTCAAAAGTGGATAGAGTAGGGGCTGGCGCAGTGGCTCAGTAGTTATGGCACTTTCCAGGCAAGCGTGAGTGCACAACCAAGTGTCCGAGCAACAGAAGTCACATGAAAAACTAAAATTGATTCTGTCTCTCTCAAAAAAACAAAGTGGACAGAGTAAAGCAAAACAGACACCCTAGAAGAGGAGAGTCTGTGGTCATGTTGAGCAGGCAACATTTAGAAACATGAGTACGTATTGGAGTACAAGGCCCAAAAACATCACTAATGGGAGGAGGCTTAGAAAAATCACTCAGCACCATCACATTAGGAATACTTTAAGGTCCAGAGACATTCTTCTCAGAATCATCTTTAGAGTAAATTGAGACCTTCCTAAATTGGTAAATAAACCTAACCAAGACCAAACTGAAATGGGAAAAGTCTTATCAAATAGTTAGGAAGGTGATAGAATATGAAAAGGCTGTACAGTTGGAAATTAAAGGAAGCCAACAACAAGGCTAGTCTATCCCACAAATCTGTAACCAATTTAAAACTTGCAAGTGGTAGTCTCCAAGCTGCCACCATGAAAGCACCCATCCTGGCAGTCTTTGACTCTTGTCATTATCTAACCAGGGGTCATTATTTTATGAATCCTATATTGTAGTTGAGCTAGACAGGCAACAGCACCTTCTTTCATTTCACTTGAATAATGGCCAAATACAAAGTCACTTTACTATGACTTTGAGTATTGTGCCCATCTGTTTACAATCCATGGGAATAATTCAGGGGTGGAATGTGCCAAGCACTCATGGCCATTTGCCATGTGACGATTCCTTCGTCTATGAACATATGGACTTGATGAAACTGTCACTTGGAGAACATGGTATAACAGGGCTTGAGCCATTCCATTTCCACAAATATATTTATGTAAGCTATAGCAAAGAAGTAGCCTCTACATCTTGTGTTACATCATGAGAAATTCTTGCAAGCATGTAACTTTGTGTTCTCTCTTTTAAGAAAACCTGGCTTTGTATTCCAAACCAGGAGGAGATGATTGAATTTCACTGTCTACCATCTTGGAAACAAGGTGTCAGATCATCACAAAGGAGAGGAATGGCCAAAGGATATCCTGAGACCACAACAAACTCTGCCATCCACCTCTCCTAAGATGGAGTAGTGGTGGGGAGCAGGAAAGGGGTCTCACATATTTGCTTAGACTTTGCAAATAGTTCAGTGGTTCAAGGAGAGACACCTCACTAACCATGGCTGAGAAAACAAGTAAGGGTAATATTGCATTATTTCTTAATATTTTTTCAAAGAGAGAAAGCTGTTTTTATTTTTTCATCTGGTTTTTATTGTTCCTTCACTTAGTTGCATATGTGGTGCTGGGGATCAAACCCAGCTTCTTGAACATGCCAGGTAAGCACTCTACTGCTGCACCACTTTTCCAGCCCCCTTAATTTAATTTTGAGGAAAACATAAAGGGAATTTGCTGGAAAACCCTCCTGACTGACATCTATTTTTTTCAAGTTCAGAAAATTTTCACTCATGATTTTCTTCTTTTTTTAAGAATGAATGAGAATAGAATCATTAATTTGAAGCCCAGCAAAAACGTGAAGACTCCTCCCCGCTAAGTCTTAGCCAGAAATTCCTGAAACCATGATTCTCTTTTATTTAACATCTCTATAGTGAACATCAAAGTAAATCATGAAGACAGAAGAGTTGCTTTCAATGGGCAACCCAAGGTTAGAAGGGAATGTTGGTAGGTACTGAGGGTTCAGTTTGTTTTGGCCACATCATTTTCTTACACACCTGTCTTTGGGAGTAAGGACCTAAACCAAGATGGTACCTCTAACTCATGGGCCCAGGACTACTCACAGTGGAAGCACCAGATCACCCAGTCCTAACTAACCAGGAGCGGTGTAGCCTACTTATGTCATTCAGGGTCTTGACATTTCCACTCTTTGCCTAAGCTTTTTCCTGCTTTCAGGGGAATCAAGGGCATGGAGTAGAGGAAATTCACTCCCAGTCATTTTGCTTTCTGTGGGAAGCTGTGTTGAAAGCATTTCTGGGAAGGGAGGATTATATTTTAAGTTAAAATGAGATGTTTGTGTTTCCTCTGGACTTCCCCAGCCTCCCCTGCATGCCCAGGAATAATGAAGAGATGGCCTAACAGCATTTGCCAGCTCTGCCAAGAACACTACATGTAGCCCTCTGAGTACCATGTCACAGCTCTCTCCCCTTTGCATGAAATTCAAGGTCACCTGCTCCCTGAGCTCCTCCACATTCACTACACTATCTTTGACCTCTCCCTCAGACACTCATGTCATCCTGTCATTACCATCTTTGTGTCATGTCATGCATACTGTCTGTCCTTATGACTAGGAACTGACATGAAATAATAGTAGAATGAAGACTCACAAACCAAAGTCCTTGATTCAAGGATTACCAGCAGCTAGAAAGCCATGGCAAATCTCTATGTGAATTTGAACTTCAGTTTTCTCATCTGTAAAAATACCTGGCTGCCATGGAGGAACCTGCCTTCTGTAGCAACATTACCTACAGAACTTCCAAACAACTACTATAGCTAAACTTCCTGGCACCACTCACCTTACTGTTTATCAAGCAAAGACTCAGATTTCTCTCACTGGGACTTGTTTTCAGAGCCATAACTAAAATCTCTGATTGCCCAAGAGGGAGCACCAGAGAAACCAAAGGGAAAAGGATGCTATGTGACATCAGAAGCCACCAATTGCCCATCCTCCTTACAGCAGCATGCTGGGGTCCTGTCTTCCTCTCTGAGTGTCTGCTAACAGGTCTGCCTGTGATTAAGAGCACTTATACTGATACAAACTGCTCTGCATCTTCAACAGCTGACACCTATAAGCAGCTCCTTTGTTTTACAACAAAGCATATTCAATAATTAATGGCTTTATGGAGAATTCCAATCCACAGCCTCTTTCAAAAAGGCTCCAAAGGCATCCCCAAACTATAAAAATGCTTCAACTAGAAATAAATTACCATTTCTTGCACTTTATCATACAACTAAGTGCCACGGGCCCCAGAGTCAACCCTTCTCTAATGGTCTGATAAAGAAGGTAAGAAATAGCTGAGTGCTCATGGTTGACTTGTGCAATATTTTACAAACATTAAAGAGAAATAAACATCAGAGTCCTGTGGAGGTGGCACATTGATTTCCCCTGAAGAACTCAGTATGCTCTCTCAGCTGCTGCTCAAATTCTATCATATTTTAAATATCTAAATTGAGCTTTATTTCTTCCATGTGGCTCTCTGATCATTCCAGCCTATAATAATCCATTCACTCATTCATTCCACATTTATTCACTGAACATCTACTGTGTCCCAAGCATTGTCCTGGGTTCTAGGGATAGAACACTATAAATGGTTAAAATCTCTATCAAGTGGCTCCATCCACTGATCTACCAATAGAAGTAGTGTTTGTATCATTGCATCATATACAATCTTTCACCAATAGTGTTTTCCTGGAATTCACATTACTCTATACCTTGCAAGAGATAATTGTGAACAAGTCTTTTGAAGCAGCTTAAGGGTAAAGCATTTCTGATTTCCTTCATAGACTGCTAAGAGAAGGGACTGAGTAAATATATGTTGAATGAATTGGAACTATGTGGAAAGAAAAATTACTATATAATTTTCTCATATGAATTGTTAGTTTCTTCAAAGGCAAGAATTTCTCTGTTTACATTTCTGTATTTTCTAGAGTATACAACACAGCTCTGGGCACATAGCTGATTTTCACTGCATGCTTGATTAAACTCAGTAATGATACTAGAAATGTTAATATGGTTAATCACACTCTAGATTTAGAAAATGTGAAGTTTAAGGCCAAGGAAAACTCAGTTCTGAGTGACAATCCCCCCCACATACTGGCTAAGCTTTATTGCTACCAGAGGACTATGTGTGAGCTAGGAACATGGTCATATTTCAACTCCAAGGGCTGACCTAAGCCATCTATGCATCTCGAGAAGAAAACCAGAATGAAATTAGAGCAGCAAGCCTGACTTTGGATAGCAAGACCACCCATGGAAACAACGATCATGTGACTGCACAGGATCTGCCCATCCAAAGACCTTGAACCCAGAGGTCAGAGCCACCCACCCTGTGAGACAAACAGCTACAGCCAAAACCAGTCTGGGAAGGCCAGAGACCCAGACTCCCTGCTGCCACTTGTACCCATACCTGCTCTCTTTTTGTTCAACCACTTGAAATGCATCTTCTGGAATAGCCAGCTTTGTTCTGACAAACACAGCTAAGGAATCCAGTGAATTGGAACTTCTTTGTGGGGAGATGAGCCAATATCCTTTACTACCCTAGGTGAGATCTAGAGGACTGATGCTCTCCCAATGCCCTTGGGCATCCGTGAGTCCTACTTCCTATTCCACTGATGAGCACATTGGTAGTATTGGCACTCCCACCCAGCCACTCAAGTGTGGCACCGGGTTATCTGCATTCACCTACAAAAGCATTAAAACAGGAGTCAGAGAATTTACAATTCCCTTAAAAGATACATCAGGGTTTACCACCTGAAAATTCAGTGCACTCACCCCGAGGCCCCTCCTCCCTACTCCTCAAATTAGAACATACACTAGGTCCTTCAAATTCAACATTAAATGACCAAAAATTCAATCTCCTTTTCTAATCCCAGTCACAATGCGAGACTTTGCTTCATTCTTACCAGATCTGAGTGGTCTGATCCCTGCTCATGCTGGGCCAACCTGGAAGTATTGCTGCTTCCTTCCCCATCCTCATCACTCAGGACAGATCCCAAAGAAGTTGTTCTTGGAAGCCAGCAATGGCATTTAGTCATGCAAAGCAGTGAGCTGACTTCATCTCCCTCAATAAATATTTCATTGACATTCAGAGAATAAGAGAAACTTTATTCATGAGATTTATGTTTGTCTTAATGATTCACAACAATAATTTGATCCAATTAAATATTTATTTTAATATTTTCTTGAGTCTGAAAACTTCTGCTCATTCATCAGTGACTGTTTGCATCCTGGGTCCCCTCACAGATGTAAAGACATTGGGAATAGCCTCATTCTTCTCCAAGCTCTCTCTTAATGAGGAGCTTAGGGGACATCTGGGCACTGCCTCTGACACATCCCCAAGGCCTTGCCAGTCAGTCTCCACTCCCTGCTGCCTCTCTCCCTGCATTTCTCAACCCCATAAACATTCTTTAAAATCTTCACTGCCCAGTTACCTCTCCCAGTGAATATCCCCCAAAGGCCCATGAGCTAACAGACCCCAGAGTGGCACTACTAAAAGGTGGTGGGACCTTTGGGAGGTAGGATCTGGTGAGAGGTCCTCAGGTCATTGAGAGGCTACCCTTGAAGGGGAGATTTTGAGACCCCAGCCCTCCTCTTCTTGTTGCTTCCTGGCTTATTATATAAGCAGTACATGCACTGCTGCCATGATGTGCTGCCTTTATCAGAAGCCTAAAGCAATCATGGACTGTAACCTCCAGAACTATAAACTAAACAAAACTTTTTTCTTTATAACCTTTCATTTTTATATATTGCCTCAGGTGTTTCATTGTAGTGACAGAAAGGTGACTAATACACCCAGATATAGAATCCCAGAGAAACTCTCCCTAGAAAAAGATGGACATAAAGAGCTGGGAACTCATAGTATGGTGAAAAGGACAATAGAATTGGGATAAAGAGCTCTGTGCTCAAGTTCTGATGTCACTATTTCATAAATTGAGTCTCAAAACTCACTTATCCATCCACTTCCCTCTTGTAAAATGAGAAGGTCGATTATTACTACCTCCTAGCATTGCTGTGAAAATTAAAGAAGATAGATTTCCATGGTTTAGAAAAAAATCTGGTGTATTATAAATATTCAAACACGACATAGTTACAAAAATGAGAAATGAAAATTTGTTTACTTTTATTCAAGTTCAGTGACTATTTATTTAAACCGCACTTTTGATTTATATCTTGCCTAAGTGAATATGTATCAATGCTGCCATAGGTATACAGAAGTCCCAGTAACTACCAAGGCCTATTTCAGGGGCAGAGGATTTCTGTGAAGGTGTGCTGCACTTGTAAACCGCTCACATTTCTCTCTCCCACAGTAATGGAGTAACCCTCACTCAGTTGCAAAAGCTTCTGTAGATCCTAAGAAAAACATTTCCTATTTACTTCACAGTGAATATAGTCTAAGCAGCCCTTTACTCCATCAGCCCCAAGACTAGCCCCCTTCAAGTGGCAGCCACAGCCATCTGCCATCTGTGGTTCCTCTGCACTATGCCCAGCTGAGAGCTGTACCACTCAGCCTCCCCAAAATCTGGTACTGTGCTTCTTGCCTCCCTATGGAATATTTCTGGAACCTGGAAAACTCTGCAGTCACCCTATAGGAAAGCATTCTCCTCTATTGCTAGCACTCAGGGAGGCTTCCTGGATGATCTCTGAGAGGAGGCAGGATGGGTCTGGGAAGGGAGAATGAGTAGCTTCCCAAGGCAGCTTGAAATCCAAAGGGATTTTACCTTTTGCATTAATTAAATGTCATTTCTACAATTTTTAAATCCCTGGCACTGTGAGAAAGATTTACTATGCTAAAGTAAAAAGGGCTTCTGAAAAGTAATTATAAAGGCTTATAAATTAATAATGACTTTGTACCTTGTATTACGAGAGCTAATTCCATTATCCAAGAAACTAAAGACTAATGTTCAGTAACTTGGTGAATGCCTCAATCCGCAGTTCCTGAAGAAACAGTACCTACAGCTACCACACCATGTAAAGTACTCCTCTCCTCCAGGAAGCCATCCCAGAATAAGTCTGAGTCACTCCATTCTCTCTAGATACCCCCCTACTCCCTCCCACCCCTCCCACATACTGCCTTAATGTTCCTTACTTCTTCCGGGAGAATCTTAAATTAACATGAGGATGCACTATTTTAGTGCTCATAAAACAATCAGTTATGTGATATTAACCAAGAGGAATGAATGAACTCTTTCAGGTGCTGAGAGGCCTCACCAGGGTCAGAATGGTTTTGGGCAGGAAGCCATTTCCAAGCACCTTTCAAATCACACCAAATCTGCCATCCCCAGAGATCACTCAATAAATGTGTTAGCTATTTAAATTTCAAATATCTTTAAAAATTCTTTCCCCCTCATATGCTCAAGGAAAAATACCAGTGTTTTTTCTTCTCCATAGAAGAAATTTCTAGTATAAGACTCCCTAGGTCAGGGCAGTAGGTCAACAGAATGTACTCATCTACACACCAGCCAGTCCCCTTTTCTCTCCCTCTTAGCTGGTGCAGATCAGAAAGAAGCCTGCAACATCTGAAATCTGATCTTCCATCTGCCACTTGATCTTCCATCTGTCACTTACCCAATTCAACAGGGGGCTGGGGGCTGGAAGATAGAGCAAGGGAGGTCTCTAGGGGTCTACTTGGCAATGAACAGATGTTAATTTGGACTCCAACTGAGATAGAAGTAACTCTGCTTCATAACAAGAAGAGGCCTAAGGTCATGGCCAAATATACATTGGTGGCCCAAGGAAACCTGAAGATGTTACTGAGCAGCCCAACATCTGACTCTGCCTCCACGTATCTAGGGTGCTGGTAGTCTCATCACAGTTCCCAGAGAGTGGAGTGAAAATGACATAAGGGTTAGAGTAAGAATGGCTAGGTTAGGATCCTGATTTTTACATGCCTTATATAAGCTGAACAACTTGGACCAGTCACTAACCTTCTTTGAGCCTCAGTTTCCTGATCTGTACAGTAGGATCTGTACTCTTGAGGGTTGAGATAAGCACCTATGACAGTTCCTGATGCAGAGGAAGTACTTAATCAGTGTCCAAAAGAACTAAATCACAATACAACCACTTTTTTTTTAGTTGTAGTTGAACAGAATACCTTTTTTTAAATTTATTTATGTTGATGTTGTGCTAAGGATTGAATCCAGTGCCTCACATATGCTAGGCAAGAGCTTTGCCACTTGAACTACAATCCCAACCCCACAATACAACCACTTTTGACAGGCCATAACCTTCAGGTTCTTTTTCCACTGAAAGTTTAGATTTTTATCCTTTGTCTATACTGTATTTATGGGCTCTTGGATGACTAATAAAATGCTACCAGTAGACTATGAACTGCAACAGAGAATATGCTTTCTAACCATGACCAGAAAAAAGGTATTTTTCTGGGAGAAGGAAGAGAGCTGGGTCACAGCCTCAGCCTCATGAATACAGTATCTGGACTAACTAAATGAACAGCACCATAAGGATATTCTAAAACATCGTCACTGTAAGATCTATCTGTACCATATCCTTCATTTGGATACAAAATTTTTTAGTCACTGGATTTGCTTTTTTATAGACCATGTCCTGATACATAGAACTTATTTGGAAGAAAGCATCTCCAACTTTGTTGACAATCCTTTCTTCTGCACTGAAAAATGTTCCTGGAACCAGGGTCTATTCCTGGAAACAAATTTCAGTTTATGAAACTTCTGGTACTTTGATAAAATTAAAGTAAATCTAGCTGAAGCAAACCTACATTCCCAAGATAACTTACCATTCATTTATTAGTTGCCACCCCTAGCTAACACCCAAACCACAAGCTACCTTTGCTCAACCTCCCTGCAAGAAGCCGGGTCATCCAGAAGTACCAAGATAGAGCTGAAAAAGTAGGTGAAGCAAACAGATTTAAATCAAGGGACACTCCCTCCACAGCCAAGGTCAACACCCAGGAGGGCAACACGGTTTGGACAGTGGCGGAAAGACTCCACCCATCCAGCACTTTGAACAGATGCTCTCTTCCAACAGGAGGCACAGAGCTGTTAATCTGACACACACACAAAACAGAAATGTGGGTAAAAATAAAATTACCACTGCTCCAGTGAGAAGGCCAGGAAGAGAACATATTGAAACAATCACGGTCTGCAGCCTTGCAACAACCATGCTGCTAAGTGACCTCAGTCAGGGACAGGAAAGGATTGATCAACTTACTTCCCTTGCTCAAAATCTCCCAATGGCAGCCCGATGACTACTAAATAAAATTCTAAGACTCTAGCATGGTACATAAAACCCACCCAGCCAACATTTTCAGCTTTCCCTCTCATTATTCCAAATCTCCTTCACACACATAGACACACACACACATACTCCATGACAGACACATGTCCTCCACATAATGACTTCTTTCCAAACTCTTTCTTCTGCTGTCCCCTTCCATCTCCACAAGCACAGCTTCTACCTTTCCTACAAGATAGCCAGAATTCTCTTCCTCTTCCCTGCTCTCAGAACTTCCCAACTGAGTGCCCTTTTCCTTCACTTAGTTCCATGAAGACAGACTCTGTCTTATTCATAGTCCTAGTAGGTTTTACACAGCCATTTAGATACTTTTTAAATAAGGAATAATACCTCACGGCCAAGAAATTTTCTATGTAACTTGAGTTTTCTAGCTCTCGTCAGATAAGAAGTCCCCATAACTGAGGCAAGAAGCAATTCACATTTCACTGGCTTTGATATGATTTTTTTCTCATGTGCAATCTCAGTCCCCAAAAAGTCTCACCTCATTATGTCCAGGAGTGCCACTCATATCTCCCCTTATAATTGTCCTTCTCAAAGCATCCTGCTAGCCACACCTGCCTTTCTCTCCTAGTCTAGCTGCCTGCTGTTGCTGGAGGATGCCTGCCCTTGGCAAGGACCCCAACATCTGATCTAGGGTGCAGGCTCTAGGGTTCTCAAATCCCCAGTGTTCCAAGTGCCAAATGTCCTGACTTGCTGGAATCCTCTACACCAGGATAAGACCTTATAGAAACAGTTCATCGTCCCCACTCTGTGTTCACAAGGTCAGCATCTTTTGTCTCCATGTGTTATACAAAGCCACCATTAAAAAATAGTTCCTTATGAGGGACCCATCTCAGAAGCAAATCTCAGTCCTCCACGAGATATCCATTTAACTCAGGAGTTCTTCTGGGGGAAACAGCAACAGGGGAAACCCAAGCTGGGCATCCATGATTTGGCATTAGCCCTGGATAACTAAGTATATATACATTGGTTCTTGATTGTTTGATAATGTTTCCCCCTCAACTGTATCTCTATGTACATCTAATAAAAAAAACAAAAAAATAGTTCCTTAAACTTTTGCACAGTACTCCTCTCCTCAGTGGCAGATGGGAGCCTGGGGAAATGACTAGAGAGGAACATCTGGGCAACAGAGCATGTGGTCTTCCCAAAATCAAGTTTCCCTTCCTCGTATTCAAATCCATCATACAAATAGGTACCAGTGAGTGCTTGCCTTTCAGATGAAATGGGCAGGTATGTCCAAATGCCCACAGTGGCCAGTGTACAGGCTGAAGCTATGCTTTAGCTCTAACGTCTTTAGCTCTTCCAGTCTGCTGCTTCAGGCGTAGGCTGTTAAAGCTGTTTGAAATGGTGAAGAGCTGATTATAACCGCCGTTACTACTTACCCTTCTCTCATTCTTTCTTCCTTGTAGCATTTCTGCTGAGGGCAAATACTCTGTACCCTTTCAGCACCTCCAAGAACCCCACTGCCTCAGTCCCTCCTCTGGTTTCAGACTGACATTCACCACTGCCCTTGGGTCTTCTCCCCTCAAGTGGTCGATAAGAATGGATTTCAGCAGATACTGCCCAGGGCCTAAAGAGTTATCAGTGCCAAAGTCTTCCATTGCCTGCCAATTAATATGTCTATTATTCTGGTCTGGGTCATTCTTAATCTACTAAATGGGGAAGGCATTCCAGTGAGGCAGGAAGCCCAGCATGGCAGGAGAACACCCCCTCAGAGGAAGCCCAGCTCAGCCACCAGCAAGCAGCCTCAAGGTGAGGAGCAGGAGCACTGGAGGTGACACTCCCACTAGAAACAAGTGTGTATGGCAGTTTTTCCCTATAGCCTAAACCCAAACTTTAAGGCAAACAGAAGTTGGTTTTTGACTGCATCCCCGCAATCTGACACCAAAGTCCTCTCTTGTAACCCAGTCCTCAAGTGCACATTCTGTCTCCCCTACCTCATCAGACCCTGCCTTCCTAAACTTCTAGGCCTTGGGTCCACTCTTGAACGGGCATGACTCCATCCTCTTCTTATCCAAAAGTCAGGCTTAGGCAATATAGGTTAACAATAGCTTATTGAGAAATTAACATGTGTAACATCACTTAGTCCTTACAATAATGCTATGAGGTAAATACATTGACAGCATAAAGAATCTGAGTTCTAAAGAGGCTGAGTGACATATCCAGTGTCACATAGTACTAAGTGATAGAGCTGTGAGCTCACCCAGGTCACTTTGATTCAAAGCCTCCTCACACTTACTCCTTCAACATACTGCCTAAAAACAAGTTAATATGCAAAATAAATCTATCCATTGGGTTTGATACTTCCTATTTTTATTAAATTTTAAGTTTTTCTTCAGTTTTTAAAGTAGCCTAGTTATTCAAATTAATAGCTTTCACCGGTGGGGTTAAAGGATGAGTTGGCTGAGGTGATAAAAGGAAACAGAAGGCACCAGTAAGGATACTTTCAATTTTCTTTCACCTCCTATGTCTTCAGCTGCTTTCAAGCAACATACTCCCTTGTTACTCAGCTGTCCACCATCAAAAATATCACCTCATCCATACTATTAACATGCTTGGCACATCTTCTCTGGGTATTTTCTTTGAGGGACTTCCAAGAGCTAGCAATCTGTAGCAAAGGATAGACTAATAAGAAGAAGTTCTAAGATAAGGTCAAACATAGATGCAGGGTATGGAAAAGGGGACGGGAAGATGGATCCCAAACCTGTGGAAGGTTAGTGTTCAGAACTGAACTTCCTCTCTTCACATGGACACTGTGGATGGGCCAGATGAGGATGAGGGAAAAAATTTCACTGAGGCCTCTTTTACAAAAGGAAGGAAGTGGAATCCGTATGATTTCTGGAAGGTTAGGAAGTAAGCCAGCACTCAGGCAGGTTGTCTTTGGTAGAGTCAGGTCTCACCTTCTATGCCCCCTGCCCCTAGGTAGCAAGAATAGGTATACTAGAATGAGGACAAACTTCCTGCCCTCCAGGGGAAGTAAAGTTCATGTTTCCAGGGAAAATTCTTAAATCTCAATATGCTCCTCCTTCCAAAAGCTGCTAGGAACACTTGAAAGGGCCAGCTTACCTAGTAGAATAATATGCCTGGATCATATGCATTTGTTTTTATATACTGTGCATTTATAGAAGTAATCTATAATGTGATTAAGTTTTGTGAATAAATGTCCAATACAATCATTCTTTCTAATATATAATTTTATTTTTTAATATTTTTACTTTAAATTTTGTTACATTTTGATCACAGGTTATCCCAAATTTCCAGAGTTTTTAAGTTACAAAGCATGTTTTCAAGGAATATACTCCCTGTATTTCTGAATCCTTTGTTAGGTTTGGCTCTACATTTTCTTTCATCATTCAGAGTATAAACGTCCCCAACTAAGACAACAATCATGACTACACTTTTTAATCCTTAACCCTAGCTGAGCACAGGGTATGATACACACAATTGGTTACTACTCAGTGGACATTTACCCCTTCATCCTTGCTTACAAAACTTATATTTTGCTCAGAAATCAAGCAACTATGCACTTTAAGAGAAGCAAAGACAACTTCCAACCCCACAGGTTACATGCTGATTGCATTACACCAATCTTGGAAATTATATCCTCTTCTAGTAACTTGCTTAGGAATTACTGGTGAAATTAAGGCCTTTGAACCATGAAAGAAAATCTCCTGAAGGACATCTGGGAAAGGTTTACTTGCTCTTGAAGAGAATTATGTAAACACATGCTTAAGGAAACAGGCTCTTCAGCTGTCAATTCTGTTTGTATCACACACAGTTTTGGCAGCCGTCTTAGACTATAAGGATGGTAAAATGAAGTGCATCAAGAACTATGGTCCTGAGGTTGCTATTCCTTGTAATAGAAGGCAAGGTGATTAGGATCCACCCTCCCAATGAGGAAAACTGTTTTTTATGTTTGTTTTTATCTTCTTAAAACCATTAAAGAATGAATAGGATAACAAAGAATTACTGGGCCAAAACTTAGGAGAAGTGAAAATCCAAGCAATGGACCCAAAACACAAAGCATCTTTTTCCTTATGAGAATTTGCCAATCAGCAAGAAACTAGTGAAACTAAGCTCTGCTTTAAGCAATCAGAAAAAAATGAAGAGGAACACCTATAAACCCCCAACTTAGGAGGCTGAGGAAGGAGGATTGCAAGTTCAAGGCCAGCCTCAACAACTTAACAGGAGGAAAGCTTTAACTTCAAGGTAATGATAGCCTAAAAATAAATGAACTCTGGTGCAAACTTGAAACTCAATTGCTTATAACCTAGGTTCAAGGAATGGCAAGCATTTAACTTGGGTTAAGGTAGAACTAGACAGGTAGTATTCCCAAAGGTATATCAAAAGAAAATAAAAATTATTGCAAAAGAAAGTCGCCATTCTAGACTTCAAGGAATTGGACTATTGGGATTAACTTATTAAAAGCATTAATAAGACAAGAAGGCACTCAGGACACGAAAGGTAGGACCCCCATCTGGAGCAGCCCTTGATCAGGACCAACCAGGGGAGGTTCCCCACCTGGAGCAGCCCTGCCTACCTGATGCCTCACGTTCCTGTTCCAGAAGGTGCTTAGGACATGACCGATAGGACGGACCCCCATTCGGAGCAGCCCTTGCTCAGGACCAACCAGGGATGGTCCCCTCCTGGAGCAGCTCCACTTACCTGAGGCCCCGCACTCTGGTAAGTTCAGATTTGCAACCTTGAGCCTGGAACCAAAAGGTAGAGCAACAAGAGGACCAAGACAGAAACAGCATCTGGAAGAAGGTGATCTGACCCTTTCACTTGCAAGGAAAAACCACCTGGAGAACTGCCTGCCTTCCTCTTAGGAAGTCTCAATTCAGAGATCCAGAAGAAGCTCTTCAAAAAAATGAAGAATCAAACAAGAAGAAGTTCACCTCAAACCCAAAACTCCCCTAAAAAAGGATGCCATGGGTTGGGACCAAGATGAAAACCTTGAAAATATTATCAATGATCTGATTACTAAAAGGAACAATGAGCTAAAAGATATAATGAAGGGACTAAGTGAGAAAACTCAAGAGATGAAAAAGTATTATCAAAGAAATAGACATACTCAAACAGGAAGTAACAGAGCTAAAATCTTCAGTCAATGACATGAAAGGAATCATGCAAGAATTTAATAATAGACTAACTTCTATAGAAAACAGAATCTCAGTTCTTGAAGTTCTTGAAGCAAGGGAGAAACACCAAATCACATTCAGAGGCAAACCAATAAGAATCACATCTGAATTTCAGTTCAGACTCTGGAAGCGAGAAGATCATGGAAGGAAATCTTTCAATGCCTGAATGAACACAAAATGCAGCCAAGAATACTATACCAGCAAAACTCAGCTTCAAATTTGAGGGGGAAATAAGAACTTTTCACGATAAGAACAAACATGCAGTATTCGTGAACAAAGCCAGCATTACAAAGAATCCTCAAAGATAAACTCCACATAGAAGAACAAGCTAACATTCCTCAAAGCCCACAATCAGAAGAAATTCAATACAGGTACATGCTATCAATAGACAACCAAGACAGCACAGAATGTACTAATAAAACACAATGAATATGAACCACAACCATATAACTATTCTAACACTGAAAGTAAATGGTCTCAATGCATTAATCGAAAGACACAGACTTGCAGATTGGATCAAAAAACAAAAATCAACAATATGCTGCTTATAGGAAACCCACCTTACAGCCAATGACACCCACACATTAAGGGTGAAAGGATGGAAAAAAATCTACCAGGCATATGGCCCAAGAAAGCAAGCTAGAATTGCAATTCTTATATCCAACAAAGTGGATTTCAAACATATATTAATCAAAAGACATAAAGAAGGCCACTACATCCTAGTAAAGGGAACAATACAACAGGAAGAAATAACCATAGTAAATATATACTCTCCAAACACCAATGCCCCCAACTATGTGGAAAAATTACTACAAGATATAAAACCACTTGTGGACCTCACCACAATAGTACTGGGAGACTTCAACATTCCTCTATCATCAACAGACAGATCATCAAGCAAAAAAACTGTTGGAGACTAAGGCCAACATGACGCCTGGCCGGACATCAGAGAAAAGAATTAGTGGTGAACAGCTCTGTAAGAGGCCCAGATGGCTTGTATCTTCCCTAGTAATTAGCAAATTGCCTGACCGCATGACTAAGCCATTAGGCCACTCATTTGTTACAATTGGTTGAATGTGTTTGCACTGTATCCCTATTGGTTGTTATAACAGATAAATACCAGGCGTACAGGGAAAAAGTTGTAGCCACTAGTAAGCAGCAGCAGCATCAGAGAAGAAGAGGAGCCTCAGCAGTAGAAATAGAGCAGCAGTAGAAACTGGGACTCCAAAGAGAGGAAATGTAAATAGCCTTGACTCTAAATGTAAAAAGCCTTGCCTCTAGTGAAGAGGAAGGAGATGTAAAAGCCTCTAGTGAGAGGAGATGTATGTAAAGGCCTTGCCTCTAAAAGAGAGAAGGTGGAGAAGGAAGCACTAGGAGGCCTCTAGTGAGAGAGAGGGAAAAATAAAGCGTTTGGAGAACTCAGGATCAGTGGGTCTACTTCATTCCCAGTCAACCACCAATTGAGAGCCGTCCAGTTCCTGCCGGCTGGGACTGGACAAAAACAAAAAAAAAGATCTACAATCTAAACAACACCATAAATCAAAAAGACTTAACAGACATCTACAGAATATTCCACCCCAAATTGGCAGAGTATACCTTCTTCTCAGCAGCACATTGATCTGTCTCCAAAATAGATCATATTCTAGTTCACAAAGGAAATCTCAGCAAATATAAAAAAGTACATATTATTCTGTGTATCCTATCAGACCATGATGCCATGACCCTAATAATAGCAAAAACCATGGCACAAAACACACATATATGTGGAGACTGAATAACACCCTATTAAATGAAGAATGGATCCAGGAAGACATGAGAACAGTAATTAAGGAATTCCTGAAAGAGAATGAGAAAGAAGACACAACTTATCATAACCTCTGGGACAGCATGAAAGCATTCTTAAGGGGAAATTTTATTGTACTGAGTGTCCACATTAAGAATCATGATAGATCCCTAACAAATATGCTTATCAAACTCAAATCTCTACAAAAGGAAGAACAGTCGAATCCCAAATCCAGAAGAAGACAGGAAATAATTAAGATCAAAGCTGAAATCAATGAAATTGAGAACTAAAAAACAATAAAAAGAATCGACAAAACAAAGAGCTGGTTCTTCAAAAAAAGGATAAAATTGACAGACCCCTAGCTAATCTAACTAAAAGAAGGAGAGAATCAAAGCAAATCAACAAAATCACCAACAAAAAGCAGGTGATCACCACTGACCCCTTTGAAATCAAACAGATTATCAGAACATTTTTTGAGAACCTATACTACTCTAAATCAGATAATCTGGATGACATGGACAAATTTCTAGACACATACAACATCCCCAAGTTGACACAGGATGAAACTGAAATCCTAAACAGCCCAATAACAGGCACCAAAATCCATACAGCAATTAAAAGCCTTCCAAAGAAAAAAAGTCCAAGACCTGATGGATTCCCTGCTGAGTTTTACCACACCTTTGAAGAAGAGCAAACACCTCTCCTTATTAAGCTATTCCAAGAAATTGAAAAAGACAGAACTCTCCCAAACACTTTTTATGGAGCAACTATAACTCTGATACCAAAACCCAACAAAGACACACCAAAAACAGAAAACTACATACCAATATCCCCAATGAATATTGATGCAAAAATCCTTAATAAGGTTCTTGCAAACCACATTCAAAAGCACATCAAGAGGGGCTGGAGCAATGGCTCGGTGGTTACAGCGCTTGTCTGGTATGTGCGAGTACGCAGGTTCAAACCCCAGCACCACATACACAAGTCAGAGGAATGAAAGTTACATGAAAAACTAAATAAAAATTGCTTCTCTCTTTCTCTCTCTCTCACTTTCCTCACTTAAAAAAAAAAAGCACATCAAGAGGGGGCTGGAGCAGTGGCTCAGTGGTTACAGCACTTGCCTTCCATGCGCAAGTACATGGGTTCAAACCCCATTACCACGTACACAATGAAGTGTCCAAGCAATGAAAAGCTAAATAAAATTGATTCCATCTTCTCTCTCTCTCACTGTCCCTCTCTCTTAAAACACACACACACACACACACACACACACACACACACACGAAGAAAATAATCCGTGGGGCTGGAGCAGTGGCTCAGCAGTTAAGGCACTTGTCCAGCAGGTGTGAGTACTTGAGTTCAAACCCCAGCACCATGTACACAATGAGGTCTTGGAGCAACAAAAGCCACATGAAAAACTAAATAAAAATTTGTTTCTCTCTCTGTTCCTCTCTCTTTAAAAAAGAAAAGAAAAAGAAAATAATTCATCATGATCAAGTGGGCTTCATTCTAGGTATGCAAGGCTGGTTCAACATAGGCAAATCAGTAAATGTGATTCATCACCTAAACAGAATTAAGGACAAAACCATATGATTATCTCAATAGATGCAGAAAAGGCCTTCAATAAAATCCAGCACCCATTTATGCTCAAAACTCTAGAGAAAATAGGGATCGAAGGAACTTAACTTTGTAAAGGCCATATATGCCAAACCCTCAGCTAATATAATACTAAATGGACAAAAGTTGAAAGCATTTCCACTGAACTCAGGAACAAGACAAGACTGCCTGCTTTTATTCAATATAGTCCTTGAGACCCTGGTTGGAGCAATCAGGCAAGAGGAGGAAATCAAAGGGATAAGAATAGGAAGAGAGGAAGTCAAACTATCCCTTTTTGCTAATGACATGATCCTATATCTGGAAGATCCAAAAAATTCCACCAGAAAACTGCTAGAGCTAATAAACACATTTGGCAAAGTAGCAGGATACAAGATCAATACCCATAAATCAATAGCTTTCCTACATGCCAACAATATTAGGGCAGAAGAAGAAATTAGGAAATTGGTCCCACTCACAATATCCTCTAAAAAATAAAATACTTGGGAATTAATTTAACAAGAGAAGTAAAAGACCTCTAAAAGAAAATTATCAAACACTGAAAATGGAAATTGCAGAAGATCTGAGAAGATGGAAAGATGTTCCGTGCTCTTGGTTAGGCAGAATTAATATAATTAAAATCGCCATTCTGCCAAAAGCACTATACAGATTCAATGCAATACCCATCAAGATTCTAATGTCATTCTTTGTAGATACAGAAAAAGCAATTCTCAAATTCATATGGAACAACAAGAAACCCAGAATAACCAAAACATTACTAAGCAAGAAAGATGAAACAGTTGATTTTGCAATATCAGATCTAAAACTACACTATAGAGCTGTAGTATTAAAAACAACATGGTACTGGTATCAAAATAGGAATGAAGACCAATGGAATAGAATACAAGACTCTGACACAAAAGCACAAATCTTTAAACATCTGTCTCTGACAAAGGGGGTCAAAATATAACATGGAGGAGAGACAGACTATTCAACAAATGGTGCTGGACAAATTGGACAAACACTTGCAGGAAATTGAAATTAGATCCTTATCTCTCACCTTGCCCAAAAATCAAATCTAAATGGATCAAGGAATTAAGAATTAAACCAGGTACAACTACTAGAAGAAAAATTAGGTCCAACAGTCCAGCATATGGGAGTTGGCAACGACTTCCTCAACAAGACTTTTAAAGTGAAAGAATTACAGTCAAAAATCAATGTGTGGGATGCCATTAAACTAAAAAGTTTCTGTACAGCCAAGGAAATAGTCAAAACAGTCAAGAGACAACCTACAGAATGAGAGATAATCATGGCCTGCAATTCCTCTGACAGGAGACTAATATCCAAAATTTATAAAGAATTCAAAAAACTCAATAACAAAAACACAAACAGTCCAATCAATACATGGGCCAGAGGGCTAAACAGAAACTTCTCAACAGGGAACACTGAGGGAGGCCAATGAATACATGAGAAAGTGTTCTAAATCACTGGCAATCAGAGAAATGCAAATCAAAACTACATGAAGATTTCACCTCACTCCAGTCAGACTGACAAAGATGAAGAATACAAACAATAACAAATGCTGGAGGGTTGTGGGAAGATAGGAACACTAGCACACTGTTGGTGAAATTGCAGACTAGTCCAGCATCTCTGGAAAGCAGTGTGGAGAATCCTCAAAATTTAGGATTGGATCCACCATATGACCTGGCTATCCCTCTTCTGGGTATTTTCTCAGAGGAGTTAGAATCAGCACATTACAGTGACACGGCAAAATCCATGTTCCTAGCAGCTCAATTTACAATAGCTAAATTATGGAACCAACCCAGATACCCCTCACTGGATGAATGGATCCAAAAGTTTTATTCAGTTCTATTCAGCTATTAGAAACAATGATCTTGCATCTATAGAAGGTAAATGGATGGCACTGGAAGAAATCATGCTGAGTGAAGTTAGCCAAACCCAGAGAGTCAAGGACCAAATGGTTTCCCTCATTTGTGGAGGCTGGACCTAAACCCAGGCTTGAGAGTAAGGTAGACAAACTCATGTAATAGATCCATAGAACAAAAATGCAAAATGTTAATATTTATGAGATACAGTTGCAAGATACTTGATAAGATATTTGAACAAGCTATGCTGCATACCTGTTCAAAAACATAAATGTTTAATCCTATTGTCAAATGTTTTGAAGAATAATAAGGGATGATAGGAAGGGAAGAGAAGGGGAAATGTTGGAACTGAGATAAAGCAAGGTACATTCCAAGCAGTTATAAATGTCACTGTATATACTATAGCCATATAATAAAAAATGTTCTTCATAGGTATAAGAATTATGTCACTGTATTTGAGTTTTTTAGGAAGAACATAGGACCCAGAAGAAAGGCAAGGGATCAGGGGACAGGATGAGGGAGGTAGAGGAGTGTGTTGGGGGGGATATTGAACAACTTGTATTGCTGATTTGTGTGTATCTAGGATATGAGACAACTAATTCCATCATTATGTAAAACTTAATGCACTAATAAAAAGATTTAAAAATTAATTGGAAAAAGAAGCATTAATGAGCTAACAAGATAACAAATACTACTAAACAAAACATTGGAGAAGATAAGAACCTAAAGAGTTATGCCCAGATTAAAAGGAGCTTTCTTTCCCTGAGAGCATTTGCCAATCTGCAATAAACAGGATTATATGGGATTTTCATTTCCATACAATCTTTTTCAAAAATAGTGACCAGGAATTGGACATCATAGCATACATCTATAGTCCCAGCTACTCAGGAGGCTGAGAAAGTAGGATTACTTGAGCCCAAAAGTCCAAGTCCAGTATGCGCAACATAGCAAAACCACGTTTAAAAAAAATAAATAAAATAATGACCAGAACAAAATCAAATATAACCAGGCACACAAGGGGGAAAAAAACACCATGAGCAAGAATCATAAGCAAGATAAGACTACATAAACAGGTCCACATTTTTGGTAGTTATTTCACAATCTATAAATATATGTCAAAACGTCACTCTGTACAGAGTAAATACATTCCATTTTTATTTGTCAAGCATACCTCAATAAATCTGGAAAAAAGAAAAAGAACCACAAAACTTCAGATATTAGAATTATCAAACAAGTTGAAAAGCAATATATTTGCCATGTTCAAATAAATTAATGACAAACTTGAGTGTTTTTTTCAAGAAACTTAAGTTTTTTTAGAAAAGTGATTTGGAAAACAAGTAGGTATCTAGCACTGAAAAATACAATAGTTGAAACTAAGAAGATAATTGACCTACTTAATTGCTGATTAGACTCAGTTAAATAGAGAATTAATAAACTGGAAGACAGAATTAATAAACTGGAAGATGATCTAGAATGCATCATAGGTAGAATTATGAAAGATATAGAAATAACCACAGGAAATGTAAATGATACAGCGAGAAACTTCAAAATACAATCATTTGGTATCCCAAAGGAGAGAAGAGAAAGAATAGAAAAATAGGTAAAGAGTTTCTAAAACTGATGAAGTACATGTTACAGATGTTTAAAAAATCTAGTTAATCAAAGCAGACTAAGACTTTGGTGATACTATTGAGATTCTAAATTTAATTGTCTACCTTAAGTTCTTTCAAAAATAGGAGAAGTATAAGCAGAAGGAAAGGAAAGAGATATAAATTTAACAAGTAAATTTGAATTTGGGTTCAGTTATCTGCAAACATAAAGCATCCTAAATGATATTCATAGGATAAAATAGCCATCATTTATTTAGTGCCTACTATGTGGCACGGACTGTACATACTCTGTATTTCAATTTTGTTTAATTCCCCACAAAGTTTTTTTGAGGTTTATTATCATTCAAGATAGGCTGGGCGGGCTATAGATACAAACCATTCTAAAAAATCTCAGTTGCTTAACAGAAAAGATGGCTATTACTTGCTCATATTACATGTTCAACATGGTTCAACATAGGAAGTGAACATCATTGTCATCTAGGGTCCCAGGTTGATGAAGACTTTACCATAACAGAACTTCTACAATTGAAACAACAGTGGAAGAATGAATTAAATAACATCTCCTGGCTTTAAAGCTTCCACTTGGTATTGAAACACCTGACTTCTGCATACATTTTATTAGGTAAAGCAAGTCACATAGTCAAAGGTATATGAAAGTACATCCTTACCAGGTACTCCAAAGATGGAGAGCTGGAAGCATTTACTGAGTGGCATTAATGACCATCACTGATAGATATGATCTTAATTCTCTGAATGAAGAAACTGAGACTCAGAGGTATTTATTTGATAATTGGATTAAGCAAGAATGTACTAATTAATACATCTTTCAGAGGGACATATTATTAATATGATTATTTGCCCATTGGTATGGGGTGTGTGGGTAGTGAAAAACTATGGAGCCAAGTGGAGTGTCAAGCTGGGTCTCATCCTGGTCTATCCCAGAATCACCACTCCCAGGATCAGAGTTTAGAACCAGGCCAGCCAGGGGGAATAGCCCTTTCTTTATTCTTTTGTTCTAACTAAAGCCTTCCCTACAAGGGTAAGATTGAACTGCAATTGGCTAAACAGAGTGTGCCTACATGCACTAGGGGCTCCCACTATCCTACATATTCTAGATGTTCACAATGTAGTTAAGAGGGTAAAAACAACCCCACATAATTGGGTTGGCCATACCAAGTTTCTTAACTTTTATCTTTGCAATTCAGAAAGTTTTCCAAGGCAAAGGAAACCCAAATTAACTAAGAGAGAGTTCTCAAACCATCACATCCAAACTCAGGAGATGGGACCACTTTGCTTTTTTATGTCCTCAAGACTCCTATTAACTGAATTTTTCCAGCCTGTAATGTGCAGAACATTTTCCTCTACACCTCCTTCTATACCTAGTAATGACACTGTTTGCCTCCCCCATCCTGCACCCCATGTGTATTGGCAGGCTCCCTTGGCTGCCCTTCTTGCTATACATGTGCCATCTCCACGAGCCTGGTCCAGCCTGCTTCAGACAAAGCAGCATCCATCTGCAAATCTCTTCCTTGTGGTGGAGAAAGGGTCAACACCAGGGTTCTTATTTATGTGGATGAGGCAGCAGTGAAGTAGAAGGAGGGAAGGCCTAGAAAATAAGTTGTATTGGCCAGAGACTGGTAAAAGAAATGTCATTCCAACCTCTATCTGTAGCTGGAGACACCCTTGGGTGAAAAGATCAGTGTATTGCCAGGGATGAGAGTTTGTAACCTTATTTATATCTCAAAGCATTTGGCTGTGTTCATCCTGAAACTTCCAGCAGGAGAGAAAAAAAATGTGGTTTCTATTACAATGTCACTGAGGGACTTGTACTGGGGCTGGGATCATTAAAATGAAAACACTGATGAGTAAGCCATGCCATTTTGTCTCCAAGACTAGAATCCTTCCTCCACCACTGGCCCTATACTTTATTTTGAGACAGGCTTAAAATAGTCTATAAAATATGGAGCTCATTATCCCATCTAACAGATTTCATTTAACATGAATGTAGATTAAAAGCCCCATGCCAAGTCTTCCGCCTGGGTTTATAAGGAGCCTTGGCCTGGGCTGGGTTCCTCAGAGCATGATTCTGCAGTAGCAGGGGCGAGCCAGGAGGTGCCACTTCCAGCTCCACTCGGCTTCACCATAATGAGGAAGGATGGAGAAAGAAATATAATCCTGCTTTGGGGGCTTCTTAGAAATTTTGCTTGGAGGCTTTAAAAGGCTAAATCCAAACAAGACACCTCTCAAACTCATGAATTCTCCAATCTGTCTATTCTTCCACATACAGTGATTACATCAAGGCTACTGAGTATGCTAAAAGGGGTAGAAGCAGGATTGAAACCAGAGAGGAATATAACGAAATGAGGCCTCAACTTTGAGAGATTTTGTTCTGACTTCACACCTAGTGCATCCAATAATGAACTACTTGACTATCAAGTGAAATAATCTCTTCAGGCCTCAGTTTCCTCATCTTTTAAATGAGAAATCTCTTCAATCTCTGTCTTTTATTTTATGGGGGAATACAATTGTGCAGGTAAAGAGAATAAGAAATAAAAACTTCTTCACTTCTCATTTGCCATAATATCATCGTAATTTCATTTTTTGGGGTTTTTTGTTTGTTTTTTTGCCTAATCAAGCCCTAGCTCTAATTATACCTTTCCTCTGACTCTCTAGAGTATTTGCACTGCATTTTTTTTTTCTCACCCTGCATGCCCTTCCCTGGCTTGATCCAAATTCTTAAAAATCCAAATGTTCATAACGTCAGTGTACTCAATAAGTATATGCCAATCACTTGATTTATGTCATTGATCTATTCCATGGGCAGGTATCACCTCCTCTCCAAGGTCTCCAATGAGTCTCAGCCCTCTTATACAGGGCTTTGTATAAGAGGAGGGAGAAGGAATTCATCTCCTGATTGCACTATCTTAGTGAGCCCTTGGAGATGCATTCAATGATAGAATATCCAGAGCTAGGGACGTAGGTCAGTGGTATAGCTAGCAGCTTGCAAGTGCAAGGTCCTTGGTTCATTTTCCAGTATAAAAAAAAAGAAGAATATCCAGGTAATCCTCTCTTGGCCCCCCATACCTTCTAGTAATGGATCCTCTCTGTGTCTTTCCAGCTATCTCATCTATACAATGAAAATAACACCCTCTAGATCAGAGGGTTGTTGGAGATTTGAATGAAGGAGATAAGGACCTATCCAAGGTCTAGAACTCTCCCGCCTCTCCAGTCTCAGCCCTTGACATTGTCTGATCATTTGCTAAATATATCAAGGCCATCTGAACTACATGTCCTCATTTTTCTGTTCTCTACTTGAAAGTCATTTTCTAAGCACTCCTTCTTTCTTCCTCCCAACAGAGGAAACATTCCCCCTCCTCCAGTCTACCACTTCCATCTGCACTCTTTACTCAACCCATTTCTACCTCCTCCATGGCACTGCTGCACTTTACAGCATTTATCACAAGCTGTTATTATAAATTCAACTGTTGCTGGACTTGCGTATTGTCTGCCTCTCTCTCTAGAATGTAAACCTCATAAAGACTTCATGCCTTATTCACACTGTATCACTAGCAAACAGCGCAGGGCCTGGAATACCCAGGTTTACTGTTGGTGCTCAATGAATATTTATTAAATGGATGAATGATCCATTGCTATTCATCATTTTCAAACTTCTATTCCTGGACCCCTCCCAATCCTCAAACACATCCATGCCCGCTTCTTTACAAAACTATCACTGACCCTCATGTCCCACCAACCACCATTCTATTTTTACCTTGCATTTTCTGACATATTTCTCAAGCAAACAATATGTGCTTGCTGCCGCTTTGTCCTCACCACCTCCTCCCACTGCAATCTGGTCTCTCATCAAGGCACTGAAACAATGCAGTAAGTAGTCACCAATGCCTTCTGTCACCAAATCCTTCAACACTGGCCATCTCCTGCACATTGGGATCCCTGTCTCTCCTCTGTTCCCATTAAGTTATTGATCTTGGCTCTCTGCCTGTCCTTGAGGAATACTCATGTCATCTCTCTGATCCAGTCTTCCTATGTCAACACTTTCCCAAAACAGTCTACACTATCCTCATTCATGTCTATACTGTTTTCCCTGAACTAACATCACCTTCATTTACTTCTAGGCAGATGACTCAAGATCATGTATCTCCTACCCTAACTGCTCCCTAGAATCAAAGATAAACTGCAACTACATAAAAGAACTGAGCATCTTTTTGTGCATCCAGAGTCACCTTTAAAGACCATCACCAGCATAATAATGCCCTTGCACTCAAAAATTTCCTGTGATTTTTTCCTTTTGTTGGCCTTAATTTCTACATCCACTTAACTCCCCCCACACTTATACAGCTATTCATCTTCTTTTTCAGGTTTCTCTGTGCCTCTGCCCTCACTTTACTGACCAGAATACCTCACCCCAACTTCCTAACTTAACTACTATTCATCCTACATGCCTGAGCTGAACTACCACATATTCTGAAAAGACATACTTCTCCAACTCTACAGCCAATGAGTTATGCTGCCCTCCTATTCAGGCCTAGCTAATTTCACTTACCAAATTTCTTGCAAAGTACTTTCATGCATCTGAGTTTCTACTTAGAACATGAACACCCCATATTATGCTTCTTTGTACTCCCAGCACCTAGTCTGCTGCCTATTATATGAGTATTGTTCAATATATTTTAATTTTTTATACCTTTATTTTATTTATATTTATTTTATATGGTGCTGAGGATCCAACCCAGTACCTCACACATGCTAGGCAAGTGCTCTACCACTGAGCTATGGGCCCGGTCCCTGTTCAATACATTTTTAATGGAATGCTTCTACACTATTACCCTTTGCTTGTAATATGACACAAAAGCAAGAATCTTCACAAAGTGGTCCCACTCTCTCTCTCCAACCTCAACTCTCACCACACAGATGCTCTAGGTTTAGATGCCATTCCCAAACATGATCTGTATTCTCTGGCTTGTGCCTTTATAATTAAGTGCTACTTAACTCAGTTCTCTCCCTTTTATTCTGTCATTGTATTATTTATTGTGTTATCATCCATTCACCCACTTGACTAGAAAGCTTCATGAAGACAAGAACACTGTCTTCTTCAATACTGTGTTCCTACAGCCCCAAATGGAGCAAAGCACATAGTAGGTCTGCAGAAGATATGAACTGAATGAGCCTCTCTTCCTTCATTAAGATCCGACTACTTCTCCCTCTTATGAATTCATAGTACTCATTTATCAATGTATTGTCCACACGGAGCCATAACGGTTAGAGCTGAAATGATCCTGCTTATAGATAATTGGTCATTAGAGAGAAGGACCATGAGAGTCTAGAAATTTCCCTGCTGGCTCTTGATTCTTCAGGATATTTTCAGGAATTTGAATTGTAAGCAGCCTGAGGGCAGGAATCCTACCTCCTACCACTAAATGCTCCCTACAGTGCCTGAACCCTTAGTAGACACTATTACTCCTGCTGCTAATGACAACACAATATTTATTTCTTTGATAGCAAACTACCTCTATCCACAAGGGGAAAAACAAACCCTGACTTACACTGGGAATTCAGCTGACTGGAAGGCCATCTAGGGCCACCGTTGTCCCACTGCCCTCAGCAATCATTAGATAAGGCTTAGCAGAATAGCTCTGGGAAGCCATGCCACACCTAGGGAAACACAGTGCTGCTTTACTCTTCTCACACCTCAGTAATCTCCACCAACTGGAGGGAAACCTTACACCAGGACATCACAGAACAGCTATCAGTGTCCTTCCCCTAGGACTTGGCCTAGATACACCTTGTCTGGTGATCTCACACAAAGACAAGGCACCCCAGTGATATACTCTACCATCTGCCAACAGCAGAGTTGGCTGGGCAGCCAGTTTAGCATGCATGCTGAAGAAGGTGGATGGGGGTCTTCCCACCTGTAAGGCAGCAGGTATAGAAGACAACTCATCCTAGATGAGACTCAGCGGCCCTGAATTCTGACATTTCCTTTAGCAGCTGTGTGATTTAAGCAAAGTATTTAAACTCTATGAGCATGTTACCCATCTGTAAAATGGGAACCAATGTAATCTATCTTACAGGACCAAAGAGGGTAAGTAAGATATTTGGAATTTTCAAGCCTTTATCATTTTTTTAATGCCTTAATGATGAGGTAATAATCCATCATTTCCAGAGATTTCAAATATTCACTTAGCCAGTTATTTATTAAGTTTCCTATTAGGCTACATTGTTGAACTAGGTGTCTAGGTGAAAATATAAAGGAATGGTGAAAATGAGGGCAACCCTCAGGGAAGCTCCACTCTTGACTAAGGGAAATGACCACCTAGAAAACAACTAAGCTTCCTAATAGCTACAAAAATTCAGGAGGAAATGCACACATATACTTGACACCAGGTATTGTTCTCACAGATAACTCTTTCGGTGCTCACAAACCCACCAGGTATGTATTATTACTACACACATGAGCATGTAGGGAATCACTAAACATTGACTTAGCACCAAAGTGCCCACATCTCTGAGCAGAACCAGCTACGATTCATTAGGGGAGGTTTTATGGGAGGGCATTGGGGGTCAGGGAGTTGGAAGGGAAGGAATATGGATTATCTGTAAGAAGGGGAGGCTTTAGGCATTTCAAGAGGAAGCACAAGAAAATGGGAAGTTGCTGGGGAGGCACTGGTGCAGAAGAACAAGGAAAGTTCTGTGATGGTGTATCCAGTGGTCCTATGTTCAAATTGTTAAACAGAGCCCTATCCCTTTAGGAAAGTGATCTTGTGTCAAAAGCCAATTAAATAACTCTAATGGGTAATTGTGAGTTAAAAAGCTAAGCTAAAGTAACTTCTTTCTATATTATATGAATATTCAACTCAAGAGGGAAGGTGGTACCTTAACTCCTCTAATTAGAAAAATCCCAGCAGAGGAGAATCACCCAATGTACTTTTCATATGCATGCTGTGTAGTTTTCTTTCCCACTGACTGTAGGAGAAGGAACAGGTCATAAGGTAGGCCAAAGAAGCCACACATCATGCTGGGTGCACATATACAGACAGTTAAAAGGAACAGGGCTAGTCATACCCAGGTGAGGAGCCAGAGCCATGGGAGGCTCAGGACCAGTCATAAACAGATGGTCTAGGCATAGACACAAAGGGTGACCAAGTCAGAGACCAGAGCTGTGCAGAAAACTGAGCAGCTAGCAAGCAAGCCAAAGAGGAATCGGGGGCCAGGAAGAGGTTGCAAGCATAGTAAGGACAAGACCAAAAGAGGAGGCAAGCACAAAGATCAGGAGCCCTGATATACAAGGCCATGCAGTCCACTTGCCTTTTGACCTTGACTGTGGACCTGGGCACAGTCAGGGATTAAAATGATTGGGAAATTTGAAGATTGAGACAATAAATAATGGTCAATCATGGAAAGGTGAACCTTAGTAAAAACCCCACATAAATTCCTGGCCAATGAAGAGCCCAATGTCATATAGGCAGGTATTCTCCTTACCTCCTAACTCTTCTGAAAAAAGAAAGGGATGTTCCTTTCTCTGATTCCAGTAGAACATGGGTAATACCCCTGTTGCCCAGTTTGAGTTATGCTAAGCAAGTAAGGGAAGATTTTGGACATCTATAGTGACAAACGGCCATCCTATGTCCAAAATCCTAGGCAGCCAGATCTGAGAGCTATAAACCCAAAGCAAGCTGGGGCCAGACAACCTCCTGGGGCACAGGCAAATTTGTTTTCCTGAAATATGAAGGTTTAGTTAGGTAGTGATAGAAAATGGTTCTGGTTTCTAAAGAAAGTTGCATGAATTACACCCGGAGGACTTTGTTCTTTTACAGTTCGTTCCTTAGCACATTCCTGTGTTTACTCCTGTGTGTTTACTACTCTCACATAGTGACTGATTATCTCATTTGTTTGTTATTTTGCCCCAGAGTCATTTTGCGTTTACTCTTTGGCATCATATTGAGGGATGGAACATGCAGCTCCCCACCCTGAGGCCCCAGAATCACCTGCAGAGCTTCAAAGGTAACAATATCCAGCCCTCTTTGCAGCAATTCTAGTTCATTTGACTGGAAAGGGGCTGGAAAGAAGAATGTAGACATTATGTTAAAAGCTCCCAGATGATTCCAGTGTACATCAGGGATGAGAACCAGTTGGTTTCTGGTCCAAAATTCCAAGCACTTTGTGGTAGCCACTGGAATGCAGACAAAGCAGCAAGAAGAGGTTAGCAGAGTAAAACCTATGTTGTTAATACAACCTATCACCTAGATTTTCCAAACATCAGTCAATTTTGTACTTCTATAACCATTTTCACCATATCCACATACCTCCTACACTATGATTTCTTTGGTATTATTTTCAATGAACTCCTTTTTTTCAATGCTTCAATTTATTTTTAACAGAAATTAGTGGACTGGAGATAATGGCACAGTGACATAAAAAAGGCAGCAAGAAAAGAAAAGATGGGCTGGGGATGGAGCTCAGTGGTATCAGAGTTAGAGGGCAGGGTGGGGAGGATGTGAGCTCAGTGAAGGGATGAAGCTTGGAGATGGGTTGGAGAATAATAGAGGAATATCAGGGAAATGGGGGTATGGACAGATAGCACCATCAGGCTCTACCTCAAAAGGAATAGTAGGAACAGAAAGAACAAGTATGAGCAGCAGGGGCTGCGGGGATGGGGAGTTTACAGGAGTAGACATCTGGGAGGCCAGGCACTGAGGGGTGCAAAGGAGGCTAGACTGGGAATGAGGGGAGACCTGAGGAGCAGCCAAGGCTAGGAGGACCTGCATTGGATGGAGTGAGGGCAAGGGTAGACAGCCCAGCAGAAGGTGGCATTGAGCAGAATAAACTGTCCTCCAGACCGTGCAATAAGCAGCCAGAGAAGCTCAAGCAACATCTATAAATCACCTAAAATCATCTCATGAATTATCAGCGGTGGACATTCCTGCATGTCGGGAAACACTGCCTGAGGTTCTAGGAATAAAGAGGCACTCTCTCTTCACTACCAAAAAAATAAATAAATAAAACAAAGGAATGTAAAACCCCCCTTTCTCATCAGATCTCCATGGATATGCCAAAACTCAACAACAACTAAAGGCAATGTTACTTCTGTTTCTTATCTGTATGAGCTCTTTTCTTTTGATGGACAGTCCCCATCATGGTAAGCATCTCTGTAGTCAATGCCTGTAAGCACAGACCACAGTCAGCAGAATTGACAAATGCCCAGTAAGACACACGGTAAAAACAGCATCTGTTATTAATGAGAATAAACCATCAAAATGTAATGTCTGAACAAGCTGGCAGCTCATTATCACATAAATCCTTGAAGTGTAGTTCAGCAGAGCCCTAGAAAACAATACCTTTTATATTTTTAAAATCCTTACCCTTAGCTGAATAATGATGGGGGAGATAAAAGATTAGTCTGCAATCAACAGGCACACAGTTACTTCTTTGTAAAGTTTCTGCTGTATGATGCACTCTAATGTCTCCTCCCTTTTCCTAGGTGTGTCAAGTCACAGATTCATTTATCCTCCAGTCATAGCCAAATGGATGACTCAGGCAAGCACGCAGCTTGTCGATTATTTCAATTTCCTTGGCTAAACTCATCTTTTCCCACCTCTTCTCATCTATTCCCTCAAGGTCTTTCTTTCTCAAGGTCTATTTCTTTCAAGATGATGTAAGCATGACAGTGATGAGGGCAAAATGACGTAAAATCCCAAAACAGGTGAAGGAAGCTAATTCTGGTAGCCTAGAGACCTGAGAAAAACTTGCTCAGTGCTCCAAAAGGCAAGCTCATCATTCATTTCTTCAACAAAGATTTCTTGAGCATTTCCCACGAACTGGCACAGGCTGTGAAGCATGCCATTTTCTATGCAATGTTAGCTAACATTTGTTACTAACGTTGCTACATCCAAAAATTCAGTTTGAATATGATGGGTGTATGCACGTTACCTTGATTCCCATTAACTAGAACTGGGCAACATCATCAACACCAAACCCCAAAAAGTCTAGAAATTAGAAGTCCTACAGAGTCAGGAGCTGCTAGCCTAAGGCCTCACATTAAGAAAAACCCCACAGACACTTGTCTGTACGAAAGACCATAAACCTTCAAATCACACCACACATGGTGACCAAATACACATAGAAGAACACACAATTCTGGCAAGTAGGAAGACAGGTTAATCTATCAATCCACAAATTCTTTAAGCAGGACACTTTTACATGGACTAACATACTACATTTCCCCCAAATTCTATGCTGTATTATTATTATTCCCATTTTCAGACTAATGAATCAAGGGCAAATCACTTATTCAAGGGTACTTAGAAATAAAGCCAGAACTGGAACCAAGTTTGCAATTCATGGATTCAAGCATTTTTTTAAATTGAAAATATTATTATTATAGTTTATACATTACCATCTCATTTCTTCTTAAAATTAGCATCATATGTTAGTTTGAATCATGTAAATATAAATTGTCTCTAAGCCTCTAACAATTCTTAATTGGACCTTTCTCAGCTTCTGGTTATTATAAGCCACCTATTCCTTTCTTTCCCAGGATGTTTGTAGGAGAATAAGAATTAACTGTCTTGGTAATGAAAACTAACATTTAAAGAGTACTTTGTTCATGTCAGGCACTGGAATAAGTATTTCACTTATAGTTTCTCACTTAACCCCTACAGCAACCCAAGTTGATACTATTAATGTAATTATCATTTTATATATATATATATATATATATATATATATATATATATATATATATATAAAATGAAGGAAAGGAGGTACAGAGAGCTTAAGCTACTACTTGTCTGAGGTCACATAGATAAGGGGGTAGTCTTTTTTCCCTTTCCCTAGTCTATAATCTTTACTACTAAGAAGTTTTGGCTCTCTTAACATCCTCACTTCACCTCGGGTCTGGGCTCCCACAGGTCCATTTCTCAATACTAAGGAAAGGCTGCTGTTCCTGTGTGCTGGTTTGGTTTCCTCCATCTTTGATTTCTCCCCTGATAAGAGGCCTGGTTCTCCTGCTCTGGGACCTCTCTGCTTCTACCTGGTATTGACCTCCTGGCACACCTAAAACTGTTCCTGATAGACATAAACACATGTTGGGGCAGCAGGGCTTCCCCAGGACCATCTTTTCCACCAGAGACTTGGTCTCATTATTACTAAAACTTCTTAAAGGAGCCAAAGCTCTTAAAAATAACATTAAACATTTTTTTAATAGTCACTTACTAAACAAAGTTCACAGTGGCTCTTCCTTACCATAGAATTCTGGATTTGTGCAATATTTCCAGATTTTGAGCTCATTAATAATTAACAATGAAATATATCAAGGTCAAATTAACTTGAAGAATAAAGCTGATTCTCTTCTTTTCACTCCCCGCAAATTCTGTGCCAGCTCTCTCTACAGATAATCAACAAAGGGAGATGTGCTCAGGACAGGCACTATAGCTCCATGCTTCTGAGGCAGGCAATGAGTAGCTTGGGATTACTAAGTACATACTGTGCATACTAACTATGATGCTATGTGTTTTATAAGTATAAATTAAATAATAACTACAAAACAACCACAGCAGGCGAGTCCTGCCATGCCCATTTGACCGGTGGGGAAAGGAACTTAGAAAAGTCACACAAATCAGCCCAAGGTCACAAAGCTGGTCAGTGGCACAGCTGAAGTTTCGGTCTGCATCAGCCTATTCCCAGCTTCTCACGGCAGGGACCATTCTTCCTGCACAGCTTCTCAAACGCTCCATGAGAGTCTGACAAGACAGGGCTTAACTTGTCTTTGACTAAGGTACTGAGGCCAATGAGAAGCCCAGCAAATAAAGCTGCTCCCCAATGGCCCAGTGCTCCCTGATTTCCAGCTGACCACACATGTCCCCACAAAAACAGCCTTTCCTTATTTTCTGTGGGTTTGCCACTTGCAGCTGCTTCATTTCTTCTCTTTTCGCTCCCACTCCCTTCTCTGTTATATCTTCATTTATGTCTCTATATCTGTCTTTCTGTCTCTGTCTCTCACTCGCTCGCTCTCTCTCTCACACACACACACACACACACACACACACACACACACACACACATATACACACACACATAAGCATACACACGATCAGGATACCTCGATCCAGCAGCCGGAGCAAGCGGAGATACCAGAGATACCACTGGTCCCAGAAGCGGTCCGTCATCCCACCCTGAACACATCCTTCACAGCCAGTCCCCTGGGCAGAGCCTCATCCCACCACCACCAACTCAAGGAGGCTGGAATTGCTGGATGCTGGGCTTACACACAGCCTGCTCTAAGCAAATGCCTGCTTGCAAAGACAGCCACCAGTCCTCCCACACAGAGGCTGACTGTGCCGGGAGCCTGTTTCACAGCAACAAAGGAACAAGTGCAGAGCAACGCCGTGTGCAGACCGAGCCTGCATGGACCTAAGGGGAGGTCGGAGATGCGGGGGAGGGAGTCAGCAAGGCTTCTGCAAAGAAGTGATGTCTGAGGTAGTCTTGGGAATGAAAATCCATAGTCAAGGCCATATCTGAAATTTCATTCAACTATCTCCTGCCATCCTGGCTTCCCCTGCCTCCTACACAGAGACCAGAGACTCTTCCAATTGGACAGGGAGTGGAATGCCAACCGCTCAGTCATCCCCGACTCTGGGCCAGTCTAGAAGGCTGCAAGCCCAACTGCCTCATTTTGGGTTACACAAGCACTCCCAAGACTGCTAGACCCACATGCCCAGAAAAAGGACTGCAGACCCTTTCTTCCTACATCCCTTCACAGATCCTACTAGAAGAGAGATAACAACTCTAAGGGACTCACAGTTACGGGCTCAAATCCTGGTTACCATTTAGTACCAGCCTCAGCTTCCTTCTCTGTGAGCTGAAAAGGAAGAATGTAGTGTTCCTGACAGCACCTGGTAGTTTGTGGCATCTGGAAGGTCCTGCCTGACCTTCCCATCAGATCCTCAGTTCCCCTCACTTCATCCCTGGGTTCCTCTTCCCAAGCCTCTGTTCCTGCCTTTTCTGCCAGCACATTCCATCCCCACTCTTCCTTCTCATTACGGCCAAACCCTCCTAAATTTTACAATATCCCACTCAAATGCCATGGAAGCCAGGCAGCCTTCCTTGATCTCCCCTCCTTTATGTTATCCTTTTTACTTCACTTTCTCCTTTGTATGTTTTTTTTTTTTTTTTTTTTTTTTTTTTTTTTTTTTTTTTTTTTTTTTTTTTTTTTTTTTTTTTTGCGCTTACTTGCTACCACAAACTATCATGGTAGCATCTGCCTTTTATTCACCTTTGTTTACCCCAAAGTACCTAATATAGTGACCTGGACTTCATTAGTGCTCAAGTGATTGCTAATGAATGTATAATCAAGCAAGGGAGTCACATGCAGTTTTGCTTTTATGTTGCAGAGTGGACTGGGAAGCCTCTAACCTGGGCACTGTGTAAGGCCTACAGAAGGATAGCAGGGGGCCCTGTACCTGTCCTCCTCTTAAACACTTATAGCAGACTGGTCAGACACATGGTGAAGCTGTGACCCTGGTGGCTAGGAGTACTGCTCACAGAAATGAAACCCAAGGAAACCCCAGGTCTAGGAAAACCATGTTCTCCAGGCCTAAAAACTATCCAGCAGCCATGTGCACATTTACCACAGTTTCGTTCAGCTTAAGCCATATCAGCAATGGCTTCTCACATCCTAACAAAAATGTCAGCCTCCCAGACCTCCTGGTCCCCTTCAGGAGGCTGACAGAAGAAGGCCTTCCTCAGCATCCACTCCTCCTGGGAACTCCAAGATGAGGCAGGCTACAGTTTGCTAAAGAACTCAGACTGAGGCAGAGGGGGTATGTCTGCAGGCAGGACTCTCCCACTGGCACCTACTCAGCACCACTACTGCCTCCTGGTTCCTTCCTAAAGGGCAGCTTTGGGATAGAGCAGACACACCACCACCCAAGAAGCTACCTCTCAAGTTCTGTTAGTATTATTTTGTTATTACCTTAAATGGACAAGACTCCAGTGAGTAGTTAACACAAGAATGCAAAGCCCCCCTCCTCTCTCCAGAGAGAAGTGACCCAGAGTCTCCCCTTTTGTGAATAACAAGAATCTATCACTCATGTATGGCCAGGACTTTTTAGTTCACAAAGTACTTTCACATCCATCAACTCCTTTGGCCCTTTTAATAGCTCTGCAAGGTCTCTTAGATGGGAATCACCTTCCTCTGTCTACAGAAGAGAAAACCCATGCTCCAAGAGGTTGAACGACTTGCATAAGGTCAAACAATGTATAGGTGCAGTCTTTCTCCCTCCCTGAGAAAGCCTCCAGGCCTCAGATCCCTAGTTAAATATGGCATCTTTCATGGAGAGATGGCAGACTTCACAGTCAGACAGGACCTAGGGAAACATGGCTGTCTGCCAACAGCAGTCCTTAAAAGGCCCTTCCAGGGCAATACTGATCTTCCATGGGCACACAGGTGAGTAGACAGTCTAAGTGTGGTCACTTACTCACCAGGAGCTTTGATATTTTCCTTTGGCCCTGAGAGAATAATTGCCCAGAGAGTGCATCTCCAAAAAAGAAAGTCAAAGTAGCTCTTTCCAAACACAACTTGAGAGAAATCTGAAATACGAGCCTCCCACCATGGCAGGAGACCCCCAACAAGAAAGTTTGTGGGCAGAGCATCTAACAGTGAGGCTGCTGGTGCCAGTGCCCAAGAGGGCACTGTGTGGTGCATGCTAATAATGTGGACACTCTTAGTCCACGCTCCATTCTGGGCCTAGAGAATGCAGCGGACTCTCTTCACCTCTCCCTAGTAATCAAGAGCAAAACATTCCATACAACCACATTTTCAGAGGGAAAGGGAATAAAGACTGATAAAGATTAACATGGGTGCAAGCACTTCGCCCACACACAGTGATCCCAAGAACATAAGCATTACCCATTGGGTCAGCCCAGGGGAAACCCATTCAGCCCAGAACTTTACTTGAGATTGGCTTTAACCCATCAAGCTGGGCTCCTTGGTGCTCCCCAACCCACCACTGCTCATTTCTCCAACTCCCACAGAGTCTTATAATCCTTTCTTTAAAGTCAGCCCCTCCAGAAGTTAATAAAATGTTCCCAGAGACTGCCAAAGTTGCCATTTAGCTGCAGTGCAATTAGAAAGGACATGATATTGGCCAGGACACAGCCTTATTAGTAGGTTTTTGCTGTTGTTTTGTCTTGAACACTGCTTCCACAGTGGCCCCTTTTTCCATCATAGTCAAAGCAAGCACAGCCATTCCTTCTGGCATGGTTCCTCCAGCCCACCCAGCTGGCTGCAGAGGCTTATTCTCTAGGGACAGACAGTGTCTCCAGGACAGCAACACCCATCCACGCAGCGGGCATCCCATCTGGATACTCAGCAGATACTTGGTGTCAGAACAGAGGTGTGCTCCTTTCCCTTCAACATTCTTCCTCCTTTTCTTGGCACTGATCTTATCCTCTCTCCACCCGCCCCAATAGGAAAACACTGTGTTCCTGATCAGAGAAAGCCGGCACAAGTGAATAGAGCAGAAGGCAAGCCGTGCTGAGGGAGCAGAGAACCAGTCACTTCCCAAATCTTTCCCACTCACCTCCCATGACAACAATGACCACTGTTCTCTCAGCAGCACTGGCTGGTTCCATGAACACATGGAACTGTCTAAAAAGTGAAGGTCACAGTTTTTGGTGTCTGCAACCAGAGAGAAGACTGCCCACAGTCATGGTGTTCTTCCCCCACGTGACCCAAGGAAATGGGCTCTCCCAGGCTTCCATTTTGCCCTGCAAGCTGCCCTTCAGTTGCAACATAAACCAAACCCTCCAGCAGACACCATCCTCAGCCACCCCTACAGCACTTCTGTCCCCTCAGTGATTATACCCAAGCACCAAAGGGAAGCTGGTGGCAACACATTCTCAGAGACACCACCCAGGGGATGAGATAGACACCTGCCATTCTCTCCTATGACAGCATGGTGTCCCCAGGTGAACGAGCTCTTGAGGTCCAAACCTGAAGACAGTATGTAAAAACAAGTATCACTTAGACACTGAAATTCAAGTCCACCTCTCCCAAGAGACCTTTTCCAGCTAACCTCACACATTCTCTATCACAAAGGTTCTCAAAGTTTAATGTGCAGCAGAATCACCTTAGAGGGTTGGTTATCCATGCAGATAACCAGGCCTTACTCCCAGAGGCCTGCATTTTTAACAAGCTCCCCAGATGATTCTGAGATGATGCTCTATCTGCTGCTTTCCTCTGTTACCCTCAGCACTGACTTCATTTAGCCATTTTGGTTGAATTCTAGAGTATACCCCACCTGCCTATACAACCTGGGAGTCCAGTAGGGAGAGGTACTACCAGGTGATCATGTTGTGAATAGGAAATGGGAGGTCAGGAGAGTGAGGTGGGGAGGGTGGAGGATTAGATGGGCTCTTGTGGAAAGTAAAGGCAGGGCCTGAGACTCTGCCCACCAGGAGACAGAAAGCAGCTTCCTCTCCACAGGCTCCAGAAAGTGTCCACTCCACCCCAGTCCCACCGTACATCTGTACAATGGCTTTAAATGTCACCTCAAATATCAGGTCAAGCAGCAGGAGGGAAAGGCAGAATCTAATTAGCCTGCCTTGCTCAGACTTTTGTGTGGCTTTCATGTTGCTCATCTCCGACCTCTGCTGAGATCTTTAACTCTTCCTTGGCAGGGGAAGATTTCACACAACCTCTCAGTGAACTGGGGTCTAAACCATATGTTAAATGCGGGAACTGAATCCCTCTTTCATGCCCTCTCTGAACAGTCACTAGAACTACCAAATTGTACTGCCTCTCCAACCACACAGAACCCACCACCTCAACAACCCCACCGCAGAGCCAGACCCCTCTCCTCTTTCTTTGCCTTATAAAGCTTATCTATTCTGAGTCCTGTTCCCTCTAGACTAAGCCCCAGGAAAGGCACCATGATAACCTCCTCTCCTCTGAGGTATTCATGATGAGCGCTTAATATTTAGGCCCTTGGGGAAATATTTACATTTTAGCAAAAGATGAAGTCTTAGGTGAGTGAAAGTAGGTAAGTGAAAGTCTGGGCCTTGGGGAGGCAGTAGTGGGAAGATATTTGGGGGTCAAGAATCAAGGTCCATGACTCTCTCACTCACCCAGCCATGTCCCTGTGATGGCAACTCTCAGGAGCCAGGCTTCTTCCACCCTTCCCACCTCACTCTCCTACCCTCCCATTTTCTGCTCAGAACATGACCACCTGGTCGGCTGCCTTCCCCAAAGCATCTAAATTACAAAGTAGTTCCTTCTTAAGAAAAGGGAGAGCAAGGAAATGGCTCCAGAGACCACCTCAGAACCTTACCCAAGAAGCCTAGGCAATCCCAAGTTCACCATTACCTCCAACGCTTCCCTCACTGCCAGCAATGCTCCTCCATCTCCTTTCACTGAAGCAGTTTCTTCACCCACCAAAGGAGTTAGTGTGACTCCATCACCTGAAAGCACTCCAAGTCAGAGGCTGATCACCCTCGAGAGGTTTGGTTTCTTTTTACATCCCTCAATCCTGTGAGAATCCATCAGAGAATCAGGAAAACTTAATTTACTAGTCACTCACACGTTATTAGAAACTCACACCTCACCCTGCCCCAGTGAGCCCTCCTGTGGAGCATCTCTCCCTTCTGCTCTCTTATCCCAGGATCTTCCCCATTCCCTCCAAAAACTTTGCCAAACAGCACTCCTCA
The DNA here is from genome assembly GCA_004027875.1 of Aplodontia rufa. NCBI lineage: Eukaryota > Metazoa > Chordata > Mammalia > Rodentia > Aplodontiidae > Aplodontia > Aplodontia rufa. Next base: position 1,865 of record PVKS010008946.1, on the reverse strand, counting down.
CCACTGCTGCCCAGTAAAATAGTCACCACACTGTGAGGACTAGGGTTGATAATAATGAAGGTGAAGTTCAACGGGATCAAATTTTGGCTAGCATATATTTAGAGCTAACATTTTTCTATATTTTCTAGGATTTTTTCCTTTTTTGAAAAATGTGTAATCTTTGTGAGGCAACCCACTATTAAGTTAGAATATTCGATTCATGAATGCCCCACACACATACACACAGCAGCCTATGTAACAAGATTGGCTGTACACTAGCCAATTTGAATTTTCTTTCCTTGGTTCTTATTCTCAAAAATAAAAGAAAATCAATTGCAACAATAACTTCTCAGCAAATGAATTCTTCTTATGATTCCTAAAAATAATTGATTCCCAGAAATCCCAGAAATCTCCTCCTAATCTTACTTATACTATTAATTGTAAGCCTTCTAGATTGAGAAAGCGCCCAGGTATTGGACTCAGACTAACTGGATTCAAATTCCAAATCTTTTTCAAGCTAAGTAAGTAACTTTGGGCAAATTGTTTAACTTCCTTAAATCTCAGTTTCTTCCTCTTTTTTATGAAGATAAGACAAATCATGAAAATGGAATAACCTTCATGAGGAAACAACAAAATAACATACTCAAATTCAGAAAACTACGCCTAAAACATAGTGGGTGCTTAATAAAGGTTAATGCATTCTCCTACCATGGTAAAGAAGTTCAGGTCAGATTGAAATTCCCAATTTATGGGACCTACCCAGACAGATAAACCAATTAAAAAACAGTGTTGAACTGGAAAGGTGGCTCAGAGATAGAGCACTTGCCTGGCGGTGCAAGGACCTGGGTTCGAACCTCAACACCACAAACATGATTAAGCGTCAGAAAAACAAAACCAGATGAAAAAATAAATTAAAAATTGATTCACACTCTCTCAGGAAAAAAAAAAACAAACAGTGTCCAATTTGCCACTGATGGCAGCCAAATGACCCTTGTGCAATCCTGAATTAAGGGAGGGTGACCACCCAATGTTTCCCAGGCTTTTCTTCCTGCACCTCAAAAGAAGACAGATCCTAGATCTCACTCTTCCTCTAATTCCTACAATACCATCTCCATAAAGGAGAAAATAAATGTTCCACTGCTCCAACTCATCTGGTTTCCTCCTGCCTATGATGGGTTGGAAAGTTCCAAAAGAGCTTCAGATATGAAAATTCATTTGACTTTTTCCTTTTGATCCTTGTAGATAACCCTCGGCATGGAGGAGATGGGAACCTTGGAGTTCCTGATGGGGTGCTCACAAAGTAAATAGCAACGATTTGGCATCCCTCAAAGTCCATCAATTCTGGCCTCACATCATGCCACACAATAAAATCTAGTCAAAGATATCCACAAGAAACAAACGAACTATAAAACTAGACCCATATCTTTCTCCTTGCACGAGAATCAAATCAAAATGGATCAAGGAGTTAGGAATTAAACCAGCTACCTTGCAGCTGATGGAAGACAAATTAGGTCCAACACTCCAGCATTTGAGAGTAGGCAAAGACTTTCTCAACATGTCTCCTAAAGTGAAGGAAGTAAAGTCAAAAATAAGTGAATGGGATACCATAAAGCTAAAAAGCTTTTGCACTGCCAAGGAAACAATCAAAAAATTCAAGAGGTGGATCTGGAGCGGTGGCTCAGCGGTTTCGGCGCTTGCCTGGCAAGCACGAGGACCCAGGTTCAAACCCGAGCACCACGTACACAACTGAGTTTTGGAGCAACTAAAGCCATGTGAAAAACTAAATAAAGTTGTTTCTCTCTTAAAAAAAAAAAAAGTCAAGAGGTTTCCTACAGAAATGGAGAGAATCATAGGTTATGATTCCTCGGACAGGGGACTCATATCCA
>PVKS010008945.1:0-66129 GCA_004027875.1 Aplodontia rufa | reverse complement strand
TGTTGTGCACGTGGTGCTGGGGTTCAAATCCGTGTCCTTGTGCATGCCAGGCAAGCGCCTTGAGCGCTGAGCCTCGGCTCCAGCCTTTCCTGTGTGTTTTCAGAATGTTTAATGAGACGTGTTGATATGCTCATCTTGATGTGCACGGTGAAACGGTCACCAAGACGAAAGCTGAAGTTAGGTTGCCTTTCTTTCTGTGGTGAGGGGACCCCTCTCCTCCCTCGGTCAGTTAGCCGCCCCTGCAAGCGAGCTGCTGCCTTCCAGCGCTTCTCGTCCGCCCCTCCTCTGCGAGCTTCCTGGCTGGCTCCTCCAATGTGCTCGTCTTCTTACTTTCTTTGGCATAAACTTGGAAAACTGCGTTTTGGAACAACAATTCCACAGAAGTCCTGATCCATTTGGCATTTATAGTTGATCGGTTCCACCGGAAAATAAGAACAAATGTAAAAACCAAAATCAAGTCAGTACGAGTGGGGATTTATTTAAAAAAATTTTTATAACACATACACCTTTACTCCATGGGCTACCTGGGTAGGAGCACATGCTTTCGCATATGAATTTCTGACTCAAGTTCTGCTCCTTTCTCTCTTAATCCGTGCCCTTAATATACAACCATATGATCCAATTTTGACATCTGTTTTTTGGGGGGATTTTTTGTTTTTTGTTTTTTAACACCATGGATTGAACTCAGGGGTGTTTAACGACTGAGCCACATCCATAGCCTTTTTTATTTTGAGACAAAGTCTTGCCAAGTTGCTTAGGGCCTCACTATGTTGCTGAGACTGGCCTCAAACTTGTGATCCTCCTGCCTCAGCCTCCCGAGCCACTGGGATTACAGGGGTGCAGCACTGCACCCTGCTCAGTCTTGTTTTCCTCAAAGCAGAGCAAATGGCGAAGTGATGTGAATGCGGAAACCTATTTTATACCTATAGTTTATAAAACAGTAGTTACAACTACGTGGATTCGACAGCTTTTTTAAAAAGCGACTCAGCTTTATTCATCCCTTCTAAAACACGCAGCCTAGTTGTCATGGGAAGTCTTTGGATAGCCAGATTTTCCAGGTTGCTGTGCTAATTAAACAGATTACAGTAAACACAGTGGACACTAAGAGCACCTGGTTATCACCTGGCAGGGGCAAGTGGCCCAGGGCAGCCACAGGAGGTCTCCAGGCTGAGAGCATCCACACACAGTGGGCATCCATCCATCCTCGCGTCTTCCTGGGCGAGAGTGACGATCAGTCTTGCAGGGAAGCTGTTAGGAATCGCTTCCATTCCAACAGCTAATTTTATTGAGCACTTACTATGTGCCAGGTACTGGGCTCCGTTTCCCATGACTTGTTTTCCTCAGTCCCAAAGCAGCTCTGTATGCGATTCCCCTTCTTTTTAGAGTTGAGGTAGCAGCAGCTCCTCTCAGGGTCCTCTTGCCCCTAGGAGAGTTCTGTTTCTATTCCTCACACTTGAATCAATCCCACTCCTTCCACCGTTCAAAAAATAAAATAACAAATCAAGTGGAGAAATCTGAGAATCAGGTAAATATTCTGCTTGCTTTGAAGTCACACAGCTGGTGAGTGTTGGACCAAGACCACTGACATCCTGAAGTCTGTCCTCTCACCGCTCGATGTCACTGAATGGCTTCTCCCTGACAGCCAGTGATTGTCCAAGGCTGGGTGCTGCAGAGGGTGCATAGGAGAGGAAGCATGGGTGGCCCCAGTGAGTGGCCTCTCCCTGACCACCTTGTCCCCACCCCAGATTGCTGACTTGACCACAGAGCTTGCAGATGAGCGCTACAAAGGTGACGTGGCCTGCCAGGTGCTGGAGAGTGAGCGGGCGGAGCGGCTGCAGGCCTTCCGGGAGGCCCAGGAGCTCAAGGTAAGGGTGCAGGGTGGCTGAGTGGGGCGGCTGGGTGTGGCTGAGCCTGCCTCCCAGGGCCCACATCTCGGATCTGTATGCCTAGGCAGGACGCACAGGTTGTCCAAGCTAAAGGTCCCCTGGGTCAGTGCTTCTTCCCAAGGTGTGGCCTTGGCGGTGCCATATGTGGAGAGTCCTTGGCTGTAGCTGCACAAGGGTGAGGATGGTGCAGAAGGTCTTGAAGGCCCCGTGGGTGAGGTGGCCAACTTTGGCTGCCATCCACCTTCAGTTTGGACCATGCATTAATCCTTTATTGTTACTATAATTAAATGCCTGAGGCAGGCTTCTTTATGAAGAAAACAGGTTTATTTAAACTAACAGATTTGGAGGTTGCAAGTCCAACATTGGGCATCCCTACTGGTTTGCTACCACCAGCAGAGGGCATCATGGCAGGAGCCCACAGAGAAGTGAGAGATCCCAGGGTCAGACAGGAAGCCTGAGCGCGGGGCAAGGTCCTGGCCTCCTCCTTTTATAACAACCTTCGTGTACGAACAAACTTGGGGTTCCACCACAACTAACGTATTGTGAGGGCACACACTGAGTGGACCCACAGGACCGTCCACTGGGCCCTACCTCTTCACAGCCATACGAACCCACGGGGACAAGCTCAAAACCGTATTCAAACCATGGCACCCTTTGATCCCCTTCCTCCAGAGCAAGTATGAGCAAGTCCAGAAGAGGCTGGGGGAAGTAGAGAAGCAGCTGAAAGAAGCCCAGCAGAGAATTCAGCTGAATGCCTTGGAGAGGACCCATGCTGGGGGAGGTGAGCCGCCTGGAACCCCTGGGCTTGGATGCAGGCAGATAGTGCTGTCTTTCTATTTATTGGTCCATGGATGCATGCAGCACACCTACGGTGTCCTGCACGCTGCATCAGGGGCGGGGACTTCAGCAGAGCCAAGGGACACAGCCCCTCACAGCCCAACTCAGGGAGAATCTGACAATATCCCGAGTAATAAATATCCATGTGACGGTGGCTGTATCAGCCAAAGAATGCTAAAAAACGGTGCCTCTGTGAGACACTTTCATATTCTTAGGAAATTGTAAATATGAATTTTGATAAAGGTGAAACCTCTGAAGTCACATTACTGGATTTCAATCTCGATTCCGTCTCTTGTTGGATGGCTGATTTTCTGGAAAAGAAGAAAAATGCCGTTGCCTCAGTTTCCCCGTCTTTCGAACGGCAGTCGTTCCGATCAGCAGAGAGTGTGGCCCTGTGTGGGTGGCACAGGGTGCTAAGAGCTGTTTGCTGGTCTACCAATGTTATTATGAGAAATAATGGGGTCATGTCCACCCTGTACTAACCAATGTCACAGAAGCCACCACTGTCCCCACTGTATAGATGACAAGGCTGCATCGGGCCCTGTGGCAGGAAGGTGAAGGGGCCTCGCTCCTTCCCCAGTGACAGCTGTGCTCGGCAGTGCCAGTCTGTGGGCATGCCCTTATCACACAGTTGCCAGGGGACTCAACCCCTTGGTCAGCTTCCACCATGTCTCTTAATTCTCCCCAGCCCAATGGAGTCAGGTGACGAGGACATCCATTGTGTCAGCATCTATAAAATGTCAGCATCATACCTCTGGTGTCCCCAGAGAATTTATGCCCTTGAAATGTCAGGGACACTCAGGCATTCAGGGGAGCAGAGATCAGGAGGCTGCAGAGAGGAGGCAAGGCATGTAGGTTTTCTGCTGCAGCCACATCCCGTTTGCATCCTGGACACCCCTGGGGCAGACATTTCCCAGGGAGGTGAGCACAGAGGAGTTGAGAGTCTGATTTGGGAGACCCAGCAAGGTCAGCGCACAGAGGGAGCAGGGAGGTAGCAGCGTAGACACAGCAGGATTTCCCCGGAATTGTCTCGGCACCAGCTCCATTGGACCGAGGTTCAGGTCTAAATGATGTCGCCCAGTTTGATTTCTTCTGGGAAGATCAGGGAGTTGATGAGCTGGGAAGATGCACATTAGTCACGATGCTGAATAGGCTCTCAGCTCCGGATGCGCATTCCGGGAAGCCAACCCACAAATATTTTGTTTTTCATTATGAAAGTAATACATACTCATTATAGAAAATTTCTAAAATATAGGAAAGTTGAAAGAAGCAATAAAACATTTTAATCATGCCACTCTGGCAGCCCTACCCAGGCCTCTATGGATCAAGCTGGAGTATTAATTATAAAAATGTACTTTTTATGCATGGCTAAATATTTAAAGAGAATCTTTTATGATCTGCACCCACTCTGTGCTGGACACCGTAGGGGTTGCAGAAGAATTTTGGTTGGAGTTTACTCTCAGGAAATTTGCAATGCATATGTGAAGATCAGATGAGGGAAAGGTGGTAACGAAAGGCTGAATTATATGCTTAGATTGAGAGTAACCCCCTGGGCAGGGAAGTTGGAGGTGGAGATGATTCTTGAAGGATGGAGAAGAGTGTCCTCACCTGCTGTTGCTCATCGCCAGAAGCACGGCAGATGGCGGCCATGGGCAGCCAGGGGAACCTTCCGCTGCCTTCTCTTCCTTTACAGGCCATGCTGCTTGCTAACCTCACACCTTTTCCTGGTGGGTGACAGGATATTGTGATCTCCACCATGATATTGTGATCCTTGGTGGAAAATTAAGCAAACTTTAACTCCTTGATATTTTATCAACCTCCTTTGAACTTAGTAATGTAGAAATCTTTAGTGGGGTTACCTCTTCCAAGATTTTGATCCTACCATCCATCCATCCATCCACACATCCATCCATCCACTCATCCATCCATCCACCCATCCACACATTCACCAATCCATCCACCCATCCATTTATTCACTCATCCATCCATCCACCCATCCATCCATTTATCCAACCATCTATCCATCCACACATCCATCTATTCATCCACCCATCTATCTATCCAACCATCTATTTATTCACTCATCCATCCATCTTTCCACTCATAATCTATCCATTATAGGACTCACAGCTTCTCTGACCATAAAGATTATGGAATTTCTTTGAAAAACAAAAATAAAGATATGAGTATAGTTATAAAGATAACTGAACAGTATAGGGTTATGGGTTTTAGAACAAAGGGCTGTCATTTTGGAGGTGGTCAGAACAAGCTGCCTAGAAGACTATTCCATAAACTTGGATAATAAGCATAATTTCTTAACCTTAAGTCCAAGGTTGAGGTTCACGGGTTCCATGAATATTGTAAAATTCCATTCAAAGAGCCAAGAAAGTGGAAGAGAACCACCCTGGTCTCATCCTCACTTGGCCTCCCCTCCTGGCCTCCCTGACTCTGTTAAATAGCAGATGAGTGGCAGATGCGCTTCGACTGTGCCCAGATGGAGAACGAGTTTCTCAGGAAGCGCCTACAGCAATGTGAAGAGAGGCTGGACTCAGAGCTGGCATCCAGGAAAGAGCTGGAGCAGAAGGTGAGAGGGAGCGAATGTTCTGGGTCACACAGGCGTCGGGAAGTGGCAGGTGCTCGCCTCTGCTGTGAGTGACCCGTGTGCTGCGGAGGGAGAGGGAGAGGAGGAGGAGGCCACCAGCCATTTCGCGGTTCCCACCTGTGCTGCTGTTGCGCGTTGTGGTCACGGGGAGATATGGAAAGCGTTTTCTCTACCTGTGGGTCTCCAATCCAAGTCGAGACTACTCTGTGGAGCACACACATCATCTCGGAGTTATCTGAGTTCTTTTTTTCCACTTCTGCTTGGTCCTTGTGAAAAGCCACATTGCCTTTCCCATTGCCTCTGTCCCGATCGTTACCTCCATGTCTCATCGCGACCGGAGCCACAACCTATGAACTAGTTCCATGGCCTCCAGCCTCTCTCCTCAACCCCTGCCACGCTGCAGCCCAGAGACCTTCAGACTCCGCCCCAGAGGGTCCTGTCACATGCAGATCCCCCCCTTGTTTTGCAGCAATGCCCTGTCCTCCCTCCCCTGGAGTCCCAGCTGTCCTGTGTTGTGGATTTTTTTTTCAGTCTCCTCTCATGGTGATATCTCTGCGTATCTTTAGCTACTATTATCGTGAGTTTATCTTCAGCAGGAGATTTTCATTTTCTTTTTTTTCAAGAAAGGACAGTGAGAATTTGATTCAGTTTTTCACGTGGCTTTCGTTGCTCCCACACTTCCTTGTGCACGTGGTGCTGGAGCTGGAATCTGCCTCCTTGCACATGCGCCGGAACTGCCGAGCCGCCACTCCTGCCCGGATTTTCGTTTTCTTAAACTTTTCGTTGATCTTACTGGAAGTCCTAGGATGGGGGGCGTGGGAGAGTTCCACTGGAAGAAACACTTGTGTACTTTCTTCTGCCGCAGCCCCTGAGATGACACTGTCTTGTTGGTCCCAGATTTTTTGTGACATGTTGATCTCTAAACCTGCAGGAGACATGGACCTACGTTTTTGATTTCTTGTGGAAATACTTTCTTTTCCTACCCTAATATCAGTATCTCCCATTATAGCTCTGGCTTTGTGTCCTCTGGATTTCGGATATCCTGATATTTCCCTTTCTTGAAAACAAGGTAGATGTTACAAATATAAACCTACTGCTCTGTGATATAGTCTTCTTGAGTGTTTCAGAAGGAGCAGGGCTAGAGACGACCTCTCTGCCTCTCTTCATTGTGATTCCCGCGGGTCCACATTCTGAGCTGTGCACTCTCTTAACTAGTGGAGTGCTGCTAAACGGCTCAAACAGTCCTGATCTATAGCATTTGCCAACTTCCACTCCTGCAAATTGCCATTCTCAAATTAGCATTGCCACGGAATCTGGAACAGGGGTGCAGAATTGGTTCTCATCCATATAAGCAGATTCCAACACACCAGTGGCCACCAATTCTTAGTTTCCAACTTAAATGCTACTCTGAGGATGCGTTCACCCACGCAGATTGGGAGTCCCTGAATTATTTTCCTAAATCTTAAAGGCTGACCATGCCGTATTGTAATTATTGTTTATTTCTCAGTGTCCCCCACTCCGTGGAAGAGCCAGAGGGTGGAGACTCTAGGAGGGGTCAGCTTACTGTTACGTCCTCAGTGTAAGAGGGAAGCACTGCCTGGTCACCCGGCAGAGTGGTCACACGAAATTCCACAAATGGCAGAACTGAGGCTCCGTGTCCCCCCTGGTGGTGACGACGGTTTTAATGGTCATCACCAGGATGGACAAAATACTCTGATTCTCAAGAGATATCCTCAACCGTAGACATGCAGAGGGCCACGTCCAGGGAAGCAGTCTAGTTCTTCAACACCAAATTATAAAGCCGGGTCAGTTTCCCTAAGGAAGGGGGAATATTCATGCTACATTAAAAAGTAATGAAACCGCAACCTTCTCAGAGCCGTGGAATATAAGAAAACATCCCATTTGCCTTCAAATACTGAATTTAGAATTACAGGCTTCATTAACTCAGAGTTTTGCTTATTTAAAGCAGTTCTTTAATGAGGCCATTTCTTCAAAGCGAGTGTGCTGAGTTGCAGTCTTTCCCAGACAGATCTAAACTAGGACATCTGGGAGGGTGTTTCCTGGAGAAAGATGCTTCTTAAAGGTCATGCGCATTTGGGGTGACGCAACCCAAGTGCCATTTACGGCTTTCACCTCTGGGACCCGCCTATCGGGCTTCCTGGTCAAGTTGAGTCACATTGGCGGCTCCATGGCTGATCTGCACAAATCCCCCCAAAGATGCCAGGCGATGGGGATGGGAATTACCAGGTGCTCCAGGGGCATTGGGTTGAGGTAGGGGTAAAATTCTGTTGGGGTTTTGGAAAGAGGTTTATTGAAGAAAAGTGAAAACAACCCTAAGAGGCTGATGGAATTACTCCCACTTCACCTCTGAGCACACTGCACTCCAGAGGAGAAGCTTCCCAGAGGTGACCCAGAGAATGGACAAGATAGAAATGTAGTTTATGCTCCCCTTCGAAATGGTGGCTCTCTGAAACAGGAAGCCTCTTCTGCACCCACACAGCAGGTGCTTTTTCTGTTCCTCCCACAGCTCCGGCAGCTGCAGAGTGCTTACGAGGGGGCCAAGAAGACAGCGCACCACCTGAAGAGGAAGTGCCACCACCTGACCTGGGACCTGGAGGACACCCGCGTCCTGCTGGAGAACCAGCAAAGCCGAAACCACGAGCTGGAGAAGAAGCAGAAGAAGTGAGTTGTGTCCTATACCACGGAGGGCTGCGGTGGTGCAGGGGTCTTCTGGGGTCTCTGGGTTGTCTTCTGAAGGACTGGTTCTGGTCCATGGGACTTCAGCCCCTGGTTCTGCCCCGTTTATACCCCTGCTCCTTATATCTCATTCCTATATGTTCTACCAAAAAATCCATCAAGAAATGAATCTTTTCTTACCCAGCCTTCTTACTCTATGACCATACGACCTTGGGGAATTTTCTTGGCCTCTCTGAGCCTCCAACACCTTCATTTGTCAAGTGAAGTGTTTGTTGTGGAAGTTCAAATCACACTGGCAGGTGGTCAGGAGCCCAGGTGCTATTAAACCACCTGGTTCAAGTCCCAGCTGTGTCTCTTTCTGGTGGTGTGACCTTGAACTGGCATTCAACCCTTCTCCTCCTCAGGCACCTTACATGTAGATTGGGATGGAGCGCCCCCTTGTGGTGAGAACTCCAGGACGAGGTCCGTACATCCAAATGGACTGAATACAGGATTCTATGCCTAGCGCTGACAATGGGCCAAAAGAATAAGGAAAAGAAATTCAGACTCCGCCCTTCTCATTTAGGGCTTGGATTCTCAGAACCTGGAGTGTTTCTGGCAGGGACCGGAACTTGCACATGAACAAGATTCAATTTCTGAACGTGCACACGGCTCCCATAGTGCTTTCCTGTGTACCACGAGTGCATGGTTTCCCATCCTTGCCAGGATGCAGGGAATGCCCACATCCCACATTCCTGCACTGCCTCACGCGGATCTCAGCACCCGGACGCTTCCTTCCCGACACGGTGGGGCTGTGTCTGAAGTCCTTCAGCAATCCTGGGGCACAGAGGGTCCGGTTCTGAGCCCAGCAATCTCAAGTAGAAACGTCATAGCAGGCAAATAGTTGTATATAGTGACAGCTTTTTTTTTAGAATATTCAGCATAAAATATGAAAAAATATTCCCAAGATGTGGTTTTGCCAAGGGTGCCTCTTTTCCAAGAGGTTAGCAGGCAGAATTATATTTCCAGGAGAATGTTCTAGATTTCAAATTCCATCTGCAGTCAGGATGATCTCTTTCATTTAAGCATGCCAGAACTGGCTTCTGCATCTGGGGAAAAAAAAATCTTAAATAAGGTTAGCATGCTTCCCCCAAATAAGAGAGGTTTACTCTCTGCTTACAGATACCTTACTCTGTTCCCCTCCCCAACTCCCTCTGTTCTTTGGTTCTTACCTTTGCACTGGAGAAAATGGCTCAACCTACACCCCTTGGTCACTTGCTGGGTGACCTTGCCAAATGACATGTCTCTGGGCTAGTGAATGAGGGATCCTTGGATTTAGCAGGTCACTGAAGAACATCTCCAACAGAAACCAGCCATGAAATGCGAGGTGCAACCCCATGATCCCCCAGCCTTCTCCGGCTGTGGCCCTCAGCGGTGGCCTCTTGCTCCTGTTCTGGGCTCGGCGGATGGGGAGGGGCTGGCCTCTGGAATTTGTACGGCTAGAAACAATCCATCTCTCTGGTTCTCCCCTTCACCCCTTGGGCACAGCGCCTCATCCCAGGGGCTGACAGACCTTCATGCCTGTTTCCTCCTCTCCAATTTACCCGTCCCTTGGCGCCCTCCATTTTGCCACCATGTCTTGGCAGAAGCGTTCTCTGATGCTAACTTCTGCTGGCAGGCCTTACATTTCCAGGTGAATTCACACTTTAGCAGGCACCCCTGGGAGCAGCAGAAGTCTCCCACCAAGAGAGGAAATTCAGACAGAATGGTCAACAAAGCTTCCTTTGCAGCTCCCTCCTTAGCTTGCTGGCCCTGGATGCCGTGGTCCCCGCTGGTGGACTTTCTCAGCCCCACTGTGGCTTCTGAGTTCAGAGGGGCCCAGAGTGGTCCTATAGGGAGTGGGCTTCCTGTTGCCACGGCGGCGCCAGCGTGGGTCACAAAGCTCAGCCCAGGGGCTGATGGAACTCCCGGGCAAGCCCCTTGCTAGGCTCACTGGCTCCCGCGGTGTGGCAGGCGGGTCCTGAGGCCACCCCTGCGGGGTGAAGGGAGTGTGCGATCTGTAAGGCCTCGGGGTGGGGGCTGCGAGTGTGTTCTAGGAGTTGGGGTCTGGAGGAGTCTCTTGTTGGCGTCCTGTTCACTCATGACCTCCTCTGGAACGTCAGTCGCTGGCTCTCCCTGTCTCGCTTCACCTGTCCGAGGCATGGACAGGTAGATGGGGGTTAGCTGAGACCCTGGGGTGCTGTCCAAGCTCACTTCCACCACTTGGGGACTTGGAACAGAGTCACTTTCTGAACCTCAGCCTCCTCCTCTGTAAATGGGCACCCTGACACACGTCCTGCTGGGTTGCTGTAAGGACTGTGTGGGCCGCAGCACAGGGCCCCACGTGGCACCTGGGGGCATCGATATCCTGTCACCTCCAGGTTTCTATGCAGAGGCAGCCAACAGCACGTCTGGAATGATGTCACCAACAGCCAATCAGAAAGCTCCAGCAGGGCGGCTCCCTTAGGTGATGTGATTGGCTTCCTCAGGAGTCTGAGACACTGAATGAATGGTGTCATGAGACATGGGACACCTTCTCGTCACTGAGGTCCACAACTCAGTCACCACACCAGTTCTCTGGAGCAATGAGACCTTCTGCTTGTGACTCGAAGTCCGAGCTTACTGAGGCCCAGCAAAGGGTCTTCTGTTGGTGTCCTCATCTGTGACAGGGACTAAAGGCTGAGGCCACAAGGGGAAGGTTGCAGAGGCCAGGAGGTTCTTCTTACCCAGTGGTTGCCATCCTGGAGGGGCAGACTTGCTCCTAAGTACAGCCGCAGTGACTCTCGGCAGGGGAGGGGACTGTCTCATCTGTGACCTCTGCTAGGGAGCAAAGGCAAGGTGTCCAGCGTCTCACCAAAATTGGCAGGATTTAATTTGACCCATAAGTGTGTCAGCAGATAATAAGGCATGAACTACGAAGTGTAAAATACCGTGTTCGTGCGACACAGGAGTGACCACACGTGTGGTCTGTGAGTGTGTCCATGTGCACATGTGTTTTTTCTTTGGTCAGGTGAATTTATTTTATTTATTTATTTATTTTTTGGTACTAGGGATTGAACCCAGGGACACTTAACCACTCAGCCACATCCTCAGCCTTTTCTTATTCTTTTATTTTACGACAGGGTCTCACTAAGTTGCTTAGGGCCATGTTAAATTGCTGAGGCTGGCCTTGAACGTATGATCCTCCTGCCTCAGCCTCCCGAGCCACTGGGATTAGAGGCCTGCGCCACCACGCCTGGGTTGGTCAGGTGAATTTTAGATGCCAAACATGGGCCCGGGAGAGTCAATAGTTCTTAATGTACTTTGGCTGATCACGTATATTCTCTCTCCATACGTACCCACATATTTTATGTAGCCTCAGATAAATACAATCTATATATCAATGTTTCTTCTACCTCTGTGGATGTCTATTTGCACTTCATTGTGTCTGTGCATTTGGGTCAGGGTTTGGGTGAGGATTCAGTGTTTGGCAGCAATACCGTACGGGTGCTATAGGATTTCTCCGGGGCGTTCCGGCTTCCTGCCCTCATCCACAGCATTCAGCTGATCCCCCATCGCTCCCCCTCCTCCTCTCCAGCCACTCCCACCCTGCCTCAGTTTCCCCTGCCGCAGCGCCCTGACATGTGTTCTGCCTCGGGCAGGTTTGACATGCAGCTGGCTCAGGCCCTGGGGGAGTCGGTGTTCGAGAAGGGCCTGCGTGAGAAGGTGGCCCAGGAGAACAGCAGCGTGCGGTGGGAACTGGGGCAGCTGCAGCAGCAGATGAAGGTAGGGGCCGGGCTCCTGGGTCTCCTGAAACCCACCACACACCTGGCGCATAGAGAAGCCCGCGTGGGTGCCCCAGTCTGCCAGGCCTAATAAAACACACGGGGGTTGGCAGATTGCCAATCGGACCTCCACAGCTTGAGGTCATGCTCTTGCTCCAGCCACCTGCGCGGAGTCCAAGGTGTCTACCTGGGAAGGCCCAGCAGAAAGTTAGCTATCACTTGTCCAGTAGCAGTGCCCTGTGCCATGCAGACTCCAGTGCAGAGGGGTTTCTGAAGATGTGACGTGGGTGCCTCTCTGTATCCTTCCATGGCTCCCTGTTGCCCTCAGAGCCTCCACACTCTTTAGCCTGGCATTCAGCTTCCTCACGGCCCAGCCCAACGTTCTTCCACCCTGCAGCTGACTTTCTGGACACCCCTTGATCCAGTGGCTCCTCCCAGCCCCAGCAGGAACACAGTGAAGTTTTAGTTCAGTGCCCCCATGTCCCTTACAAAAGGGCAGGCACTTCTGTTCTGTGCTCTAGGATCCAATTCTAGGGGCAGTGGCTTTGTTCTCCCCCAGTCCTGCCCCTCCTTCCCTCAATGCCTGAGCAGCCCTGGCTGGTGTCCCACAGGGGACACCGTGAGGGGCCCCGAGGTCCAGGTGGAGGAGCAGTGGACCACCCCAGCCAGCAGAGTCCTCCCTGGGGGAGGAGGGAGAGCTCACGCACCCAGGATCTCTGCCGCCCTTGTCTCCCAGCAAAAGGAACAGGAAACCATGAAGTTGAAGCAGGAGGTGGAGATGCTGCAGAATCAGAAGCAGGAGCTGCTGGCGTCGGCCTCCGCCTCCATGGGGAAGGATTGCATCGCTGGCTTGAAGGAGAAGCTCTGGAAGCTGGAATCCAGCACGCTGGAGCAAGAGAAAATCCAGAGCCAGCAGGAGAACACCATCAAGCATCTGGAGCAGGTAGGAAAGCCCTGTGCTGTGCTTCCCTGGGCACCTCCTCTGCTCTTCCTCATTCTATGGCTCCCTATTTCCCCAGGAAACCTCGCAACTCGTAAGTCTGACCTTCAGGCCTTCCATGAGCTAGATGGCTGCTGCTCTTGAGGGAGGCCAACCTCATCTCCTCGGGAAGCCTTCAGACAGCCCCACCCCCACGTCACAGTCACTTCTCATCCCTAGTTGATTCCTTTCCTTCAACAGCGTATTTTAATACTAGGGATTGAACCCAGGGGCACTCAACCACTGGTCACATCCCCAGTTTTTAAAAATTTTTTTTATTTTTTACCAGGGTCCCGCTAAGTTACTGAGGCTGGCTTTGAGTCTGTGATCCTCTTGCCTCAGCCTCCCAAGTTGCTGGGATGATGGGTGTAGCCCCCCTGGGTCCAGGAGTACTTAATTATTTTTTTCTCAACACCTCACCTCCATTAACTGACCAAATATCTAACATTTGTTGAGCGCTGTCTGTGTACGGAACTGAGCCCTGAGTTCTCCCCCACCTCCTCTTGTGAACTTCCATGAGAACTTCGTGTGGGAGATGCAAGTTTTATCCCCATTCTACAGAGGTGGGAGTTGAGGCTTAGAGATGCAGGAGAAAGTGGCAGGGCTGGGATTTGGAAGCGGAGTCACCTGACCCCAGAGAGCCCTGCAGGGAGATTGGGAAGCCTGTCTTGGACAAATAGAAACTACTCAAGAAGAGTGAAGAATCGGTGAGGATGTCAAATTCCATCTAGTAGAACCCTCAACAGAGCAGATGAACATGTTTTGTCTGTCTGCTTGTTAATGTCTGGGTTCATCTCAACAAGCACACGAGACAGCTTCTAAGACATGCGTAGTAACAGTAAAATTCTAAGTAAAACAGTCTGGACCAGGAAAATAAAAACTGAAATAGACTACGGAGAGGGCAGGGGCAGTGAATGGGTATGACGCAAGAAATATTTGTTCTGACATACGTAACCATTTTAGCTCTAAAATTTCTGGTGTCCAGAGAGAAAAAGGAGCTGTGTAGTCTCTGCTTTTTTCTTATCACCAAGACAGAGAGCAAACCAGGTTTTGAAGGAGAAGTGAGTTCTGATGTTCAGCTCTGAAGGAATTTGTCATGTAGGATTTTGCAAAAGGCGATTGTGAATAAAAAGGCCGGGAACCTCATGCATGCAAATGTGGATAGGGGACATGAATGTATAAAGCAGCTGGACTCCAAGCAGCTCTGGGGAAGCCAGGGTGCCAGCCCTTGCTTCTTGCTCCTCCTCACTGCATCCCGCAGGATGGAGCCTCCTGAATGGGTGTGTGGAGTCTGGAGAGTCTTGGGGGATCATTAGGGAGAGTGAAGAAAACAGATGTATTGAGTACTTCTTGGTCAGATGCCATGTAGTTGCTGAGGATGCAAAGACAGAATCTCTGCTTTCCCGGTGTTCACGGCCCTGGTGGGTGTCATGGGAACGTTGAACTTGCAGATCTCATGTTGGCAGAAGGGTTGGGGCAGAGGTCAGGGGAGGCTTCCTGGAGGAAGTGACTTTTAAAGCTGAAAACTGAGGCGTGAGGCAGAACTGGTGGAATTTGAGAGTTCCAGGCAGGGAGAACAGTCAACGCAAAGGCCCGGTGGCCAGAGAGCCCGTGACACTTAACGAGTCCTGATGTGGTCACGTCGAGATGGAGTCTCTGAGGCTGCTTGGAGTTTGGATAACCGTACCGAAGCCCCTGTACTCTGCAGACCTCAGTCTCCTCCCCTGTACAGTCGAGGGAACCTTGCCAGTCCCCCAGCTGCCTCCACCCCTTCTCTGAACCTGTGAGCATCCTGTAGAGTGTGCAATGTCACGGGAGGGACACGGAGGACCATGCAACAGGTACAACCTGGTGTTCTGTAAATGAGCAGGATCCTTGCAGAGCCGAGAATGAGACTTTTGAAACCATTCAGCGCTGGAAAGCAGGGACGTACCACGGTGGCCAGGAGTGTGGGAGTTAACTCAGCTTCCTGGTTTCCGCCCGTCACCTAACCCAGCGGAGCTGACTCAACGCTCAGACTTCAGCCCCAGCCCCGGCCTCGCACCGCCCCGTGGCCTTGTAGACATCGGTGGATATTTATTGATTGCAACAGAGCACTTTTTCCCAGGGAATTTTATGTTAACTCATATAAGCTTGACATAAACGGTATTGCAGGTGTCAGAAGTGTCCAAGAGGCTAGAAAAAAAATGGAAAAGAAATATTCTCTTTACTTGCTTACGTGCCTCATTTTGGATTATCTTCCCATAACCTCTGTCATTTTAAAGGAGGGAGGGAAAGCAGTTGACATTTAAAGTGAGTCTACTTTATGCTGAGGACCGTAACGGGGCCCTGATGTGCCGTATCCTTCTCCCTCTTTGCCACGGTCCTACACAGCTAGGAACATTCCCAATATTTTGCAAGACTGTGATTTTTTTAAACTTAATTTCCTGTTAGCAGCAGCGGTTGTGAGCTTCTAGAGCAGAGATGAGCTTTTGGTTCATCTTAAGAGTGTTGCTTGGGGGCTGGAGCAGTGGCTCAGCGGTTATGGCGCTTGCCTGGCACATGCAAGGACCTGGGTTCAAACCCCAGCACCAGAGGTTGGGGATTTAGCTCAGTGGCAGAGTGCTTGCCTAGCACGCTCAAGGCCCCGAGTTCAGTCCTCAGCCCTGAAAAAAAAAAAAAAACAAAAAAACCCCAGCACCACACACACAACTAAACAGAGAAAAAAATAAATAAAACTGATTCTCTCTCTCTCTCTCTCTCTCTCTCTCTTAAAAAAAAGTGCTGTGAAGGTTTCTGAGACTGCGTCTAAACTTGGATAGAGAAAGTGATGGGTTCCAGATGTCTGTTGTGACCATAGAAAGGGAGGGAGGAAGACTTTGGGCTGTTAATCTACTGTTTCTGAACTTCCGGGGTGCCCAGAGAGTCAAGATACCTTGACTCTCATCCGTGCATTAAAATTTAAAAATGCAACAGGGCTGCCAGGGATGGCGTGGAGGGCTGGGGCATTCGTGCTGGGCCACCCTCACTCACATCCAGTCCTTTGCTGTCCCCAGCTCCGCCAGCGGTTTGAGCTGGAAATAGAGCGGATGAAGCAGATGCATCAGAAGGACCGTGAGGATCAAGAGGAGGAGCTGGAGGACGTCCGTCAGTCCTGCCAGAAGCGGGTATGTGAGGCTCCAGCTCAGCTGTGCCCTGGGCTCCTGGCAGGGGCCATCAAGAGGTCCTCGTCCCGGCAACAGACGGCGAGGCCAGGGCCTGGGGGCTAGGGACAGGCTCTCCCTGCAAACACCTGAGACCTTGGATCTGCAGGGACCAGGAGCACCTTCCTTAAATGTGATCCTGGAGCTTCCAGAAGCCCCTGAGATCTCCCAGCATCATCACCCCAAGATCTTGACAGAAAGCCCATCACACCATGTGACCTCCTTGGGGACAGATTTCAGTGGTGCTCCCCGCGCCCCTGGCTCTTTCCCTTGCCACTCGAATCTTTCCTTGCATTTTCTCCAAGCTCTTAGCGGGCACGCCGAACGGTGTACAATCAAGCAGCAAGCCCTTGACATCTTGCCACCTGGAAGCCATCATGATTATTATTTTACATGCCCTTTTCTGTCTTCCCCTCGCTATACATGTGCATACATATTTGCACAGATATTATTTTTAGTGCATGGGGCCACGCTGCTTCAAAGCCCACTATTTCTAACTTACTGTGTTCAGTGGCTTCCGAGTACGCTGCCCCACGCACGCGCTCTAGCTTATTCAACAAATCCCCTATCTTTGGACGTTTATGTTGTCCCTAGTTTTCTGCTATTATAACCAGTGCTGGGATAAGCATCTTATAGATGCATTGACTGATGTGGACACAAGATAAATCCTAAAAGGGGGGTTACCTGATAGCTTGAGTCTCCTGGAACTGACTCCCACACTTATTCCAGTTGACAGTCCCTCTCTCTTCCGCCCCATCCCCCATCATACCTGCCTGCACCCTGTGGAAGAGCAGACTCCAGGAAAACTTTGTCTTGTTTGGCATGTAGATTTTTATTACTTTCTACATTTTTCAAGATGAGTTTTAGCTGCCCCCGTCCCCTAAGAGCAGATCTGAGCAGAGCTACTTCTATTGATTACTCTTAAAAGTTTTCCAGTGAACTTGCTTCCTACAGAAACGACCACCAGGTACTTTCCTCCCTCCCTGGGTCAGGAGATGGAAGCCCCTAGTCCTGCTCCTGTTCCTTCAGGTGAAGGGTGCACTGATTCCTGGCTGGCTCCAAGAGCGCCTCAGAGAACGGTGTGCGTCCTGAACCCAGGCTCCTATGCATTGGAGATGCAACCCGGACCCTCCCAGCACTCCTCCTTAGACAGATTTATAAAGGGAGAGAGTGAGGTCAGAGAAAGGTGCTTTTCTCCTTATGATAGATGTGGACATCGGCTTCACATCCCGGAGACTGCTCTGTGCTATCTATCACTTACCATGGCAGGAAATCAATCGGCAATGACCTGCGGGAATGCTGTGGCTGCCTGTGGCAGCAGAAAGGTCTGGGGCCAGGAGACAGGACTCTGATTTCAGAGCACGCATTTTAGTTCCTCCCTGCGACTTAGTTTGCCCATCTGTGAAACTGGGCTTGTGAAGGAATGAAATAATCTTTGTGAAAGAGGTCGCTCGGGGACAGGCAGAGCACAGCTACCAGCAGGTGTCCCTCCGAGGGGGCAGGGCCTACGCTGAGCCGGTTAATGGCTGAGAAATCAGAGCCACCTGTAAATCAAACACAGAGTTACTGTTACTCCAAAGGATTGTGTGGGGCTGCCAGAGCAGGAGACCACACACTGGGAGGTTTGAATAGCAAAGTTTCTTTCCCAGGAGGCTGGGAAGTCCAAGTTCAAGGAGCCAGCCCATTCGGTGTCTGGTGAGGGCTCTCTGCCTGGCTGGACTGCAGCCACTTCCTCACCACACGCTCACCTGGAAGGGAAGGGGCCGACGATGGGGAGACAGACAGGGCACCAGCTTTCTGGTGTCTCTTCTTACAGGGGCACTGATCCCATTCTGGAGCCCCGCCCTTGTGACCTCATTTAAAGACCCCACCTCCAAATACCATCACCCTGGGGATTCGGGCTTCTCATAGGAATTTGGGGGAGACACATACAGTCGGTAACATCAAATAATTGCAAATGCACCTTTTTATGTTTTACTGTAGCAAGAGTGGTGAATGCATTTAAAAATGTTAGCAGTCATGTGCAGAGCCTTAAAAATTCAGAGTACCACGACTTGCAAACATTCAGGCAGTGGCCAAGGTCGGTGCAGGGACGGGGGCATCCCTTCTGCTGGGGAACTTCTCAGTCAGGGCAAGGGGCTCCCATTGCCTCCCCCCCAGCTGAGTTCCCTGATGGTCAGACCTCCAGCCACTAGGAAACCTTTGTGGAGCAAAGCTATACCGGGTGCCGCTCCCCAGGGCCTTCTCTGCTTGATGCCCGTTCACTCGCTGCCTGTGTCTGCCCTGTGTGTCCGCAGCTCCATCAGCTGGAGATGCAGCTGGAGCAGGAGAGCGAGGAGAAGCAGATGGTTCTCCACGAGAAGCAGGATTTGGAAGGCTTGATCGGAACCCTGTGCGACCAGGTGAGGCAGGGGCAGCTGCAGGTGTTCAGGAGGCCACACTCCCTGCCTCTGGGCTCCCTTGAGAGAGACGGATTCGTGGGGAGGCCAACTGAAGGGGGGGCAGCCTCTGGCCCTCAGGTAGGGCCATGGAGCAGCCTCTCTCTGAGCTGCCTCTCGCTGTGGCCTCTGTTCCTACGTATACTCACCAGGTCTTCAGGTGACCTTTGGGGGCTTGGAGCAGCAGGGTTCTTGGGAATAAGCAGAGCTCAAGATGAGGCTGTCTTGCCCTCAGCAGCTGTTGGGGCAGGACTACAGATGCACATGCGTTAACAGAGTGCACATGAATGGCCACTGTGCCCGATGAGGACAAAACCTGTGTGTGTCACTAGGGTTGAACCCAGGGCCTTGCACATCCTGGGCAAGTGTGCACGCCACCATGCAGCTACATCCTTAGCTCTTCTTCTCATGTTTTATATGGATGCAGGGTCTCATCAGTTGCCGAGGCTGGTCTCCAAGTTGCCATCCTCCTGCCTCAGCCTCCCATGTATGTAGCTGGCATCACAGGTGTGCGCAACTGCGCCACCATGCCTGGCATAATCAAGACTTTTGCTAGAAGTGGCCACACTCAGAATCAGGCAAACATAGCTTTAAGCCCCAGGCTGGGTTTTCTGTCTCTGTGGCTTTGGGTGACCTAGGTCACCACCCAGAGTTTCTGGGAAAGCAGAGCTTGTGGGGCCGTTGCCTTCACTGTATCCTGGGGCTCTCAGCCGCAGCACTGTGGACATATTGAGCAGGACCATTCTCTGTGGTGGGGCATGCTGTGCATTATAGGATGTTGAGCAGCCTCTCTGGTCTCTGTCCATCAGATGTCAGCAGCACACTCCTGAGTCATGACAACTAGAAACTTCTGCAGGCATTGCTTAATGTCCCTTGAGGATGAAAATCAGCTTCCTACCCCCATAAAGAGCCCCTGCTGCACCAAAGGTAGCTGGCAGAGCTCAGTGCTAGCTGCTGACTTCAGAATTGGGAGGGATCACTCCTCTACCCCGTAAATATCCCTTTCCCTGACTGCGCTGTTGCCATCTGAAATCTCACCGTTGCAGAGCCACCCCGCGGCTCGCACAGTTTCTTTTAAAGTACCCCATGGGTGTATTTTAATACATTTGCTTGGCGTGTGTGCTGTCTGTTAATTAGCAACTTTCAATACCCTTCCCCAAAGTTACTGATTCTATTTATACAGGAATGACTTCACTCAGATGGTCATTCAGGGCTGCCAGGCCTTGGACAAAATAAATGCTCACTTTGCATTTTAAAAACAAACTGATTAAATTAGTGAATGCTGGCGCAGAGCCACCACAGCAGCAGGAGCGAGGGCTGGGAGCCGAGGGAATTGGCAGGACAGTTGTAGCATGGTGTCTCTCTGCATTTTCTAGTTTTCCAGAAGGGCCGTGGGGATCATGGAGCAGGGAGCCATCAGCGTGGCCTCTCCTTCCACACCGATGCAGGCAGGCAGCCGGGACCTGGGTCTAGAATGACAGTCAGGAATCCCTGGAAGATGTTTCTCTCCCTTCATCTGTGTTCAGTTGGGAGCACAGAGAGGTTCGGGGGCTGGGAGTGTGGCTCAGTGGCGAGCGCTTGCCTAGCATGTGTGAGGCCCTGGGTTCCATCCCCAACGCTGCACAGCAGAAAAAAAAAAATAGAGAGGTTTTCACAAATACTGCTAAAATAAATTTCACACGTAAAGGGAACTTTAGTTGAATAAAATGCCAACTCTGTGTTAGTCACCAAGCTGGGGGCTTTGAACAAATGGTTGCACTGAATGATTTTAAATGTTTTTGTTATGACCTTTGTGAAAGTCATGGGAAAGTAGGAAAAATAATGTTGTGATGTTTATGCACCAAGCACTCCAAGTTCATATAAGTTAATACTTTCCCACTTTGATTCAGATGTTTTTAAAGAAACAAAACCTTTCAAAACCATTTGGTGGCTTCCCGGTTCCTCTTCCTAATTTCATTCCCTCTCCCCCACCCAGAGGAAAGCATCATCTTGGGGTTGGAGTGTGTACTTCCTGTGTGTGTGTATCCAAACTCTAACTCTGTGCAGCACGTGGGATCCCGTCCTTGAATCTCGCCCCTGCGTACTGTGTGTGACATCAGCCTGTGTGCGACATCAGCCTGTGTGTGACATCAGCCTGTGTGTGACATCAGCCTGTGTGTGACATCAGCCTGCGATGATACATATTGCTCTGGATCATTTGTTCAACTGCTACATTGGAATCCTCACTTTTAAAAAAAATCCTATTTGTTTTTTTCTTAAAGAAAGAGGGACAGTGAGGGGGGATCAATTTTATTTAGTTTTTCAGGTGGTCTTCGTTGCTCCAACACTTTGTTGTGTATGTGGTGCTGGGATTCGAACTCGCATCCTCACACATGCCAGGCAAGCGCTGTAACCACTGAGCCACTGCTCCAGCCACCTCCCCATCCTATTTTTCTATTGGTGGATATTTTGTTTTTGCACCTTAAGACATCAAACTAAGTACATATTCATATATACGTCTCACTGTGCACGTGAGCAAGGGTTTGTCTAGGGTGTTTGTGAAAAGGCTGGCTGCTAGAAATGTACAAGTTTTGAATTAATAACTGTCACCCAAATGGTCCCCTGGGGGCTGTGGCGGTTTGCTTTGTCATTGGCTGCGTCCGAGGCTTTTTCTCTACGTCCACATCAACATGTGGCCCTGTCAGGCACCGGGTGTTGAATGGAACTGCGTGTCCCGTGTCACTAGTAAAGTCATGCGTTTTCCACATCTTTATTTTGGTCTTCTCTCATGGGAATTGCATGTCCATGGATTTATCTTCTTTATTTTCTATTAATTATTCATGACCCTTATATAAGATACTAAAGCACTTTCGGAATTATATTTTACAAGTATCTCCTATACTATGGATAATTATTCCACCTGTTTATAACACCCTTCACTTACTAAAATGTGATTCTAATACTTATCAATCAATCATTTTTATTTGTATTTTTCTATCTTAAGATAGTTTCCTTGGGCTGGAGCGGAGCGGTGGCTCAGCGGTTTCGGTGCTTGCCTGGCAAGCACTGGGACCCAGGTTCAAACCCCAGCACCACATACACAACTGAGTGTTGGAGCAACTAAGGCCATGTGAAAAACTAAAGTTGTTTCTCCCTTTCTCTGTCTCTCTCACTGTCCCTCTCTCTTTTTAAAAAAAAAGATAGTTTCCTTAACTGGAATTCACGTTTTCATTTTTTTTTTTTTTACAAATTGTAAAATTTTGCTTTTGCTATCATTAGGTCTCTGAGCCATCTAGATTTTATTTGGGTGTGTAGTGTGAGGCAGGAATCTGCTTTTTCCTGCTATGAATAATCTTTGCTTTATTTCAACAAAAAGTTTTTTCAATGTTCCCGTGAGGGTGGTTTGTTTATGGGCTCCCAGTTCAAGTTCACTGGTTCATTTGTCTGTTTCTACCGCAACACCATATGGTGTTTTCGTGTCTGGTTTGTCTTGCATGCTGGGGATCCAGCCCAGGACCCTGTGTGTGCCTAGCCGGTGGTCTCCCAGTGAGCTACACCCTTAGCCCACACCGTGTGGTCTCCATGGCTAGGTCTGGATAACTTCTGGAAAAGCTTACCTTGCTTGTCTTTAAATTGCCTTGTCTTCTTGATCTTATACTCTTAAGATTTCATGGGCTGGAGGTTAAAGCGCATAACCACTATGTGCAAAGCTCTGGAGCCATCACCAACCACTCAAAAAAAAAAAAAAAAAAACTCATTCTATAACAAAACCCGCTACAATTTTTCATGGAAAATTCACTGATTGGTAAGTTAGTTGGGAACATCAACATGATTTTTATTATTAAACCGTTGTGTTATTGCTTATACCATCTTTCTCTGTTTTCTTTTCTTTTTTTCTTTTTTAAGAGAGAGGGACAGTGAGAGAGAGAGTAAACGAGAAAAACTATTTTTATTTAGTTTTTCATGTGGCTTTTGTTGCTCTGAGACTTTGCTGTGTACGTGGTGCTGGGGTTTGAACTCAGATGCCGGGCAAGCGCCGTAACCGCCAAGCCACCGCTCCAGCCCCATTTCTCTGTTTTCTTAATGGAATCGTCGTTGGATGTATTTCCAGGAAAGCTGTAGTTTCCAGGGCTGCAGTGACCAGTATTTTCTTCTCTATTTTATTTTTTCATTTAGTTTTTGTGGCACATGGGAAAACCATTCATTAGATCCATTATAATGATCTTGTATCCAGCAAACTTACTGAACTCATTTTTCCATATTTCATCTGTAGATTGTGTAGAGTTTTCTACATTGGCAATCTTACCATTTGAGAGTGAGAACAATTTTGCCTCTTGACCATAAACTGGGGCGAAAGAGCTCAACAATGTCAAAGACAAATGTCACGCATTTTTTCCTTTTCTTGCCTTATTCCATAGGCGCAAGACTGAGTGGTGGAGGTCCTGGTATTGTCTCCTTACTCCTGACCTTAAGTGCAATGCTTCCGAACTTCTGATGTACCTGTTTGCAGTGCGTGTTTG
Organism: Aplodontia rufa; assembly: GCA_004027875.1. Classification (NCBI taxonomy): domain Eukaryota; kingdom Metazoa; phylum Chordata; class Mammalia; order Rodentia; family Aplodontiidae; genus Aplodontia; species Aplodontia rufa. Next base: position 43,227 of record PVKS010008945.1, on the reverse strand, counting down.
ACAAGTAAACTTAGTCAGCTTAAATCTATCTTCTCCTTCTCTAGTTTTCTAATAATCAAAACATAATATTTTTTGAGTGTAATCACATGTTTTGATGCACTGGTTAATCATCCTACGGCTGGCCTCATTCATCAATTAACATAATGATTGCATATTAGGTATTATAATGTATCCTGCCGTGCTTTCCAGGTAAATCTTACTTTTTTACTTACTCATAGGTGGTTTTTTTTTTTTTAAGAGAAAAAGGGGCAGTAAGAAAGAGAGAGAGAAAAAAAGAGAGAATCAATTCCATTAAGTGGTTCATTTTGTTTTTCATTGCTTGACGCTTGGCACTTGGTTGTGTGTGTGGTGCTGGGGCTCGAACCTGGGTCCTCACGTGTACCGGACAAGTGCCGTCACTGCTGAGCCACCACTCGTAAGCTTTAAAATGCAGTTATATTGGATCACAAGTAAGATTGATTTGTAATTTTCTTTTCTTTCACTGTCTTTGTCCAGCACTGGACTAACCTCATAAAGTAAGTTTGTAACTACTTTTGAAATAATTTTTATAAAATGTGGAACACAACTCCAGCAGATTTGAAATAATTTTCCTGCAAATCCATTTTCTAGTTGCTTTCAGGAGCAGAATAAATATATGATTGCTGTTTCAAAGTCCTTTCATCATAACTGAATTTGTTTTTTCCTTACCAAGTGAATTTTGGTAGCTAATGTTTTCCAAACATTTATTCTTTCATCTAACTCTTCACATAGATGGGCATAAAGATTGTTTTCATAGTACTTTCTTATAATTTAAAAAAGTAGATTGTATCATATTGTTTCCTTTTACAAACATAATCATGTTAATTTAGGAGATTTCGGTTTGCGGCTGACCAGACTCGTTGAGGTCTGCTGATTTTGTCAAAGGACCAGCGTTCTTCCATTGTTTCCTTTTGTGCATTTATTAACACCTTCCCTTATCTTACTTTTTCATTTTTTTTCATTAGTGTAGACATTTGTTTTATTTTCACCTTCTGCACTGAAAATTGTACCTCAATTTTAATAATCTGTACTCCATTAACATTTTTGAGAATCATATAAATCTTAAATTTTTAAAAAGTATATGGCAGGGCTGGAGCGGTGGCTTGGTGGTTACAGCGCTTGCCCGGCATGCGCAAGCCCATGGGTTCAAATCCCAGCACCCACGTACACAATTAAATGGTCAGAGCAACAAAAGCCACGTGAAAAACTCAATAAAAATCGATTCTCTCTCTCTCTCTCTATTTCTCTCTCTCTCTCTTTCTCTCTTTAAAAAAATGTATATGGCAAACCCACCTGGTTAATTTTGTGATTTTGATATTAATTTCAAGTATCAAAGCATGAACCTTAAAGAAAAAAATTAAAACTATATGACCATATTTTTTTTTTCAAAAATCACCTCCTGTCAACCTCGACCTTGCTGGATCTGCTTCTAAGCTGGTCCTGTTTGTTTCCATATTTTCATTGGTCCGTTGCAGTTGTGCACAATGGCGGGGTTCACACTTGCATATTCATAATGCACACAGCATCACGATGTGATTTGACCAACACCGTTCCCCAGCATTTCCCTGCTCTTCCTCCCCTTCCTCTGGTCCTCTTCTTCTCTACTGCTCTCCTTTGATTTTCCTGAGATCCCCCTTGACCTTCCTTTCCTTCTCACGTCTTTAGCCTACATATGAGAGAAAACACGTGACCCTTGACTTTCTGAGTTTGGCCTATTTCACTTTGCACCTTGTCCTCAAATTCCATTCATTTTACTGCGTATGACAATCTTGTTCTTCTTCAGGGCTGAATAAAACTCCATTGTGTATATCTACCGTATTTTCTTTATTCAGTCATCTGTCGACAGACATAGAAACTGGTTCCATATTGTGAATTGTGCCACTATAAACACGGTATGCATGTATCACTATGGTAAGATGACTTTAATTTAGCAGAAATAACTGAGGAACGGGATAGCTGGGTCATATGGTGGCTCCAGTTTTAGTTTTTTTTTTTTTGAGGAACCACAATACTGATTTCCAGAGTGGTTGTATTAATATACAATCCCATAAACAGTGTAAAAGGGTTCCTTCCCCCCACAACCTCTCCAGTATTTATTATTATTTGTATTCTCAATGGTTGCTGTTCTAATTGAAGTGAGATGATATCCAGTGTAATTTTGATTTGCATTTTCCTAACTGCTAATGATGTCGAATATTTTCCCATATATTTGTTGACCATTTACATTTCTTCCTTTGAGAAACATCTGCTTAGTTCCTTTGCCCATTTATTAATTGAATTAATTGTTTTAGTGTTTCTTTGCGTTATTAATATATTCTGGATTTTCTCCCATTCTGCTGATTCTCTCTTCACATTCTTAAATGTTTCCTTTGTTCTGCAGAAGCTTTTTAATTTGATCTCATCCCATTTATTCACTCTTAGGACTATTTCCTGACCTTTAGAGTCCCGATGAGGAAGTTGTTGGGGTGTTGACTCTATATTTTCTTCTAGGAATTGCAAATTTTTTTTGGTCTGATTCCTTGATCTTTGATACCTTTTGAGTTGATTTTCATGCCACGCAAGAGATCGGAGTCTAGCCTCGTTCTTCCACGTGTGGATAGCCTGTTTCCCAGCACCGTTTGCTAACAAGTCTGACTTTTCTCCAGTGCATGCTGTTTGCACCTTTATCAAGGACCCCTGGCTGTGTCCGTGGGAGTTTGTCTCTGTGGAACACAGTCCTATTCCATTGCTACTAGGATTGTGTTTTCCGAGTTTTGCTAATATTTTGTTATGGTTTCTCTTTGTACATTTTGTGGTTGTGTATTTAGGCGCGTGTAAATTTTGTATTGCTTTATTTCCTTGGGTGACTGTTTGGTTATTGTATGGTGTCTTGCTTTTTGCCATGAATGATTTTTGCTTTATTTCATTTCTCTTGGTTTTATTCAGTTGGTTTGCTGCAAGATCTTTTATCCCTTCATTTTCAACCTCTTCAAATGTGTGTGCACGGGTGTGCATGTGTGCACAGTTGTGCACGTGAGTGCATGCACATGTGCGTGCGTGCATGTGAGTGTGCGTGCGCATGTGTGTGCATGCATGTGTGTATGCGTGTGCATGTGGGTGTGCGTACGTGTGCGTGTGTGCACGGGTGTGCGCGTGTGTGTGCACATGTGAGTGCGTGCATGTGAGTGTGCGTGCGGATGTGTGTGCATGCATGTGTGTATGCGTGTGCACGTGGGTGTGCATACGTGTGCGTGTGTGTGTGTGTGTTAATGTGTTTTTCTTTTAAACTGCTGGGTCATTTCAATTCATATTTTAGTCTCTGGGTCATTTCAATTCATATTTTAGTCTCTAACTTTTCCTAGGAGAATTTAATTCATGTATATTTGTTGTAATGAATGATACATTTGAAATTATTTGTATTCTCTCTTTTGTTTTTTGTGTTTTTTTGTACCTGTTGGTTTTTTTCTTTCTTTTCATTGCTTTGCCTTGGTATCTTTCCCCCTTTTAGATAGATGGATAATACTTTTTGTTTCATTTTGTTTTCCTGCTGGTTCCAAAGCTATAAACTTTATTTATGTTCTTTTAGTGTTTACACACAAGAACTCATTCATAATTTTTTTAGCATTTATTTCCCCTACAATGCTATGGATAGATATTATTATTTCCTTCATATAAGTGAAATTGAACTTCAGAAAAACAAAGCAACTTTTCTCAGGATTATCTAGATAGTCAATATCCTAGGTGGATTTGAAATGAGGTCTGTATGATTTTAAAGCGTCTATCTAATTTAAAACATCTAACACTATGCTATTGTTCAAAATGGACCGGGTTCAGTTAACTAGAGCCGTAGCTTGTGGACCACCTTCCCCCTCGTTTCACCAGGCACTTCCTCTCTTCATTAATTTACTCTGCAAGGTTGCAGAGCATATTAATGACATATTTTTCTCCAAACCTCTCTTTCTCCATCCATTCATTGGCGGGATCATCCTTAACAGTGTTTTCTGTTATTATCGTTGTGCTTCGAGTGTTCTTTGGCAATAGACCTTTTAAAGCCATCCTGACGTCCGCCTTTATGATAAACGGTGAAACGATTGAGGTCTGAGTGTCGCTTCCCACAGCAACGCTAAGCATCATTTAGATTTATTGGTTGATTATTCACATCTTTGTCCAGATTTGAATCTGTGCACTGCAAAATGGAAGCTCTCGGAGTGGCATTTATTTCCCGTTAGCCTAATGAGTTTTCTTTCCCCCCGCGATTCATTATGAAGGAGGGGACGGCTTCTGAGATTTGTTGTGAGATGATGCTACCATTTTCCAAGGCTTTTTGGCAGTGAACCCTGTGGAATCTGAGCCCCTGCTACCACAGGGTCAGTGCCCACATCAGGAAACATCCCTCATCGCAATTTGCTCCACAAAAGAATCAAAGGCACTTTCGGATGTGTGCAGAATAAAAACAGATACAAAAGGAAGAGAGGGGCGAAGCACACTGCTTGAATGTGATTGTGGTAGGAACCTGGACTCCAGAGTGAGTCAGTCCAGACTCAGAGAGCTGTAGGCACTGTGGTGCAGTGGTTAGAGATGGAGGCTCCAACGCCAGGGATCCAATCCCTGCAGAGCACTTAGGACAGTGTGAGCTTGGGCAGCTCACTTGTCCTGTCTGTGTCAGCCCTCATCAGTTTTATCTCCATTTCCCCACGACAGTACATACTTAAGACTGATTTCTTCTGCATTGTGACCTGTCCATGTGGGGTCATGTCAACCGTCCAGACGTGCATACACCCAACTGTTTCTTACCTCTGTCCACCCTGTGCAGGGCCTTCTGCCTGGATCGCCCTTCCCGCACCTGCCCTGGCTGGAGACAGCCAGCACCTACCCCGGACTCCATAGCAGCCTCTGCTGCGTGATGACCTCCATGCCTCCCCGGCACTGTGTTGTGTGCGTGTTTCAATCAAAGAGCAAAACATACCTCTCATGGTACATCTTACTAAAAAGACCCCTTTCCAAAAACTGGGTTCCCATCTCAACTCTGCCACTCAGTCCCTGTGCGATCTTGGGCAGATTACCGCTGTGAACGTTGGCTTCATTATCTGTGAAACAGGGATCACGAGCCTCCCGGGTCCAGCAATATGATTAAGTGTGGAACACCCACCAAGTGTTGCGAACACTTCCCGACACTTAGAAATCGCTCTATAACTGTAAGCTATCCCTACTCTCCTAAAAGCAATAATAATAATGTCGATGCTGAAGAGATCATCACAGAATCAGTGCTTGTGACAGAGCGAGCCTGGCACAGGGCCAGCCGGCTCTCTCACCAGGTGAGAGAGACACACATCTCAGAGAGCAGCATTTTAAATTTGCCAGAGCAAGACAGCTGAGGACTAAGAGCTTGTAGTCTGAGAACCAGCTCATTTTTCAAAGAATTCGAAGCTAGTGGTAGAGAATCAGCAGCACCCAGTCCACAGGAGCTCTTTCTAGGTCATCAAAAGATCCTCGTAATCCGTCGTGTTTGTGGAGCGCTTGGCAGGTCACGGAGCGCTTTGTGATCCCTTACCGCACATGATCCTTGTCTTATCTCAGCAGAGGACCCGGATTTCTTTCTAACCTCTCTTCTCATAGACAGGAAGATCAGATTCAGAGAGATCGTGGGACTCGGCAGCCAAGGTTCCCACTGCCTGTACGTGGAGAGCAGGGGTCTCAGACCTGGGCCACCTCACACTCGATCCCGTGCTCATTCTGGAATATTCTGGGGCATTCTGCAAATACCAGGAGGTGGTTAGCATTTGGCCTGGAGGCACAGATTCCTGGAGTGTAGAAACCCATCCCATTCTCTCTAAACCCCCATCTGGTGGCTGCTCTCATGTCCTTTGCTCCGGGCTCCTGAAGAGACCCAGGAAGGGGCAGGTCTTTTCTCTCAGGAGCTTGAGGTCTCAAGAGACAGTGCCACTGGAATCTCCTGTGGGTCTGTGCCTGTGCTTTGGGTCCACCTGAGTTACTTGCCACTGGGGTTGGCTTAGGCAGCTCAGTCATCTCAGGTCACCTTCTTGGTGCTCAGTCTGGCTATTTCAGAGTTCTTGACCGCCATCCTCCGGAAGGACCATGACCACCTCTGTAGAGTCCCTTCTGCAGAAGGTGCTCTCACCTGCCTGTCCCTAAACGGGCAGACGGGACCTGCCCAAGGCACAGAAGGACTCGGTTCTGATCTTCTTGGCTGAGTGCAGCATCCACGCAGAGAAGCAAACTGCTTCCCGCGTGTTCAGCCTGCAGCGTAACAATCCTGGAGAGGAACACACCACACCCCATGAGTTCGGTTCAACGAACTAAACTTATCAGCCAGCACCGGGATCGGCGCCATTGGTCCCTGCCCATGCCTGCCCGTCTCTTCCCTGCTCAGGGCTGTCCTACCTTCTATCAGCAGAGCCCGGCCCGCAGCTGAGGGACTCACCTGGCACGGGAGTCTCTTAGGCAGTGAGGTGAGGTCATACTGAAGGCTTGCTGCAAAAGGGGACACAGGAGGACTTGGCCCCCAGAGGCTGTGACGACCGCAGTGACAGTAGCTCATGCTTGTTGTGCAGTGACTTCGCGTCAGGCATTACGTGGAGCATGGATTGAATTTTCCCAGCAGCCCTGGTGGTTGGCGCCAGTCTTGTTTTGCAGATGTGGGAACTGAGGCTCGAGAAGGGGACGGGTATTGTCCAAGATCACATCGTACGAGCGAAAGTGAGGAAGCTCAGTCGGCCTGCACGCTGGCCACTGCATGCCACCTAGGCTCACTGCCCTTCCCCTTGGTTTCCAGATAGGCCATCGGGACTTTGATGTGGAGAAGCGGCTGCGGAGGGACCTCAGGAGGACTCACGCCCTTCTGTCAGATGTTCAGCTCCTTCTGGGGACCATGGAAGACAGCAAGACGTCTGTCAGCAAGGAGGAGCTGGAGAAAGTACACAGCCAGGTGGGTGCCGGGGGTCCCCTGAAGAGCTGGCCTGGGCCGCATGCTGCTGCCAGCAGAGAGTGGCATGAGCAGGGCCATGGTGCTGACTTACAGCTTCCCCAGATCTGCAGGGACATGGGGACATCGCAGGGCTGGGGCGGGCAGTGGTAGGGGGTGTGAGGGGTGTGTCCGCATCAAAGGCAGCTTGAGCAGTTTTGGGGGAGGGGGCTGTTAGTGACACCGGAGCTGGGTGAGGACACAATAGCAATGGGGCCACCACATAACAAGGCAAAGCGAGCTCCAGCTCCTCGCAGCAGCAACAGTAATGGCAACGCAACTGGATTGCACTGTGGAGCACTGGCTGCCCCTATCTGGAGCCACTCCTGTCCACCTCGACATATTGGGTACTCTTGTCACCTGGTGTTCTCAGGACAACTGAGTGCAGTGAGGATCACCAAGCCCATTTCACAAGTGAAGTCACAGGGGGACAGAGAGGTGAGAGTGACAGAGCCAGGATTCACACCCGGGTCTTCGGGCTGCGCCATCCGTGGCTGCCTCAGAGGAGAACAGCTGTGTCAGGCCTGAGGGTGGGCAGGGTGAGGCCAGGGCCAGAGCTGGAGACCTGGGGAGATGTAACGAGGGTGGCTGTGCCCACTGCAGAGTGTGGCCGCGGTGGGGGTGGGGGTCAGTGCTGAGGGATGTGAGCGGATCCCTCAGAGGGTGCAAGCAGAGACTAAGCGTTTGCCAACAGTCCCCAAGGGGAGCTGAAAGCCAGGCTTTGCTGGAAATGTTGTGTTGGTCTCTTGGTGTCACCCGGAAGTCCCATGTCTCCCTTAGGTAAGCCAATCTGATTGAGCCCCGTTAGGTTCACCTCCTTCCCCTTCCCTTCCTCCTCCTCCTCTGGATTCTGTCATCTGGCCTCTTCTGTGCCACATGGCCAGGACCTTCTTTATCTTCACAGAATATTCCCAAGAACTCAAGGTAATCTGTGTTTTTTTGGACTGACTCCCCAACAAAATTGTAAGCTTCCTGAGGGCAGGAACTGTGTTCCATCATCTCTGGCAATGCCTTCCAAGTCCTTTGCACACAGTGAATACATTTCTCTTGACATCAGTTGGTTTGTGCCCCTTGTTTTACAGATGAGGAAACCGAGGGTCAGAGAGGCCCAAGGTTACAGTCAGGCAGAAGCAGAACCAGGCCTGGAGTCACATTTCCTGACTCCAAACCGAAAGCTCTGCTCTCCTCTTCCTGGAAAACAAGCTCGCGATGGTCATCAGGCCCCCTAAAGGCCAGCGGCAGGCAGCACAGTACAGTGCCCAGTGGTGGAAACTGAGGCCCCGGAGCTTCTCCTCCTTCTGTGCTGGTGTCAGTTTCTATCTGTGAAATGAAGCAAACATTTGGAGCAGAGCTTAAACTGGAGTTTAAAACATTCCTAAATTCAGCCTCGATTCACATCTCACCGGTTTCTCCATTAATGTCTTTTCCGGTTCCAGGACCCACACCAGGGCAGGGCTCTGCATTTCGTTGTCCGAGCCGTCTCCCCTGCTCTGGGGCAGTCTCCCAGTCTTACTTTGCTCTGCATGGCCTGGAAGGTTGAGCACTGTCCAGGTGTCCCGCAGAACGCTCTCCAATCCAGCTTAGCATAATGGTGTCCTCATGATGAGACCAAGGGTGTGGGTTTGGGGGAGGAATCAGAGAAACCAAGCGCTCTGAAACATCTAAGGCCCTTCCTTTCCTGAAGATGATGGGGCTTAGCCGTCTCCTTAGCTGTCCTCTGCCCTGGGTGACCCAGACTCACCTGGCTTTACAGCTGAAAGTCCTTGTCCTGAGCTGGCCCTCACCCCCAGGGTTTGTGGTAATTTTGCTCTGTTGATGACCATCCCGGAAATCCAGGCTCACCTGTGCCAGAATGTGGTTCCTTTCTTAATCGTCATGAGACCCCCAGGAAAGGGGAGATAGGATTGTGCCCATCTTACAGATCGGGAAAATTTGTCCAGAGGTGGTGGTCACTGTGGGCCAGGTGACCGCAGAAAGTGGCAGAGGTGGGATTCAAACCCAGACTCATGACACTTAGTGCAGTATCTGGGGACTCTTTCGCCTCTCGTCATCGCCCTGCGTACCTGGTGACCAGCTGAGCCCCTTGGGAAGGCAGAGAAGCCAGAGTGCTCAGCTGGGGGCCAGGCGACCTGGGTTCCTGCAGCCCCGTAGGAAGGGCCCTGCGTCCAGCCTCCCTGCCCCCACTGGTGAACGTTCTCGAAAAGGAACAGGGTGCTTTTGCTCCACGACTGCCGCCTTTTAAAACTAGTCACGAGAACCCTCCCTCTGCAGGGTTGAATGTGTGTTCTTGGGAAATAGTGGTATTTAACGAATCAAAGGGCTTCATTCTTCTGGAGGTCCTTCCTCCCTCCTCTGCATCCGGCTCCTTTCAAAGGAACCCACAGCCTTGGCTTTCCCTGGCTGTTGTCATGGAAATCGCTTTAAGGATGGGACTGCAGGGAGCAGAGGTCAGGCTGCAGTCTCCTTGGCTCCCCGCACACGTGTCCCGGATGCTGGAGTCAGAGCTAATCAGATAAAGCCACGATGACATAGATGACATCGGGCATTGCCGCATCTGGGCTCTGATGTGTGGCATTTGTCCTTCGCCTGGAGGCTTCTGGGGCAGGCAGGGAGGGCAGACAGGTGGGGGAAGGGAGAGGGAGCACCTCCCTTCGCCTCTGGCTGCTTCTGCAAAGCTGGGTAGGGACCTGAGCACTGTCACTACACCTTCAATATCCAGCCATCAGTGACACCTGCTGTGTGTCACCTGATGTGCTCCATACAGTTAGGACAGGTGTGGCACCCAACATGGTGAACTGACATCTGACCAAAGTCCAATAATGACACAAGAACATGGAATAATCAATCCCACCCTGTTATTTGGGCCAGAAAGGAAATACTCAGGGCCTGGGGTAGGAGATTGCAGGGGTCTCTTTTACCTCTGGAGACAGGGTCACCTGGGAGGAGGAGGAATTGGCAGGTTTTGAGCAGCATGTGGAGTTTTAGGGCTCACTCTTCTGGGTGCGGAATAGGGTGCAGGGGGCTTGTGCTCTCCTCCAGGCTAGAGGAAACGGCCATCGGGATTACGTGGGTTTTGATGGAGATTTGGAACTGATGGGATTCCCTGACAATGTTTGGTCAGCACCAATAAGCATGTTCTTTCAGGTAATCCTTGCCATAGCCCTATGGGGGCTATCCCTCTGTTTGACCCACTTTACTAATGAGGAGGAAGCTCAGAGAGGCTGAGGACTTCACCCAAGGACGTTCAGCAAGACGTGTGGCCAAGCTTGCAATTTGGTCTCCTGCCCTGGGTCCTGCTAACATTTATTAAGCTCCTGCTGTGTACCTGGCTTCTCCTTCCTGTCTTAGGGGCCTCACTTTTTGCAACACATCAGAGAATTCAAGCACCATTTGAAAACCACTGATTTCCGGATCCCACTCCATAGATCTTTTTTTTGCCTAAAGTCTTGGTTGCGACCCAGGATCTATATTTTTAAACTACTACATCAGGGGATTCTGATGCTGGCCTTAGGATCAGCATTTGGGCAATATGAACCTTCTTTATCCCACAAAAGCCCCCTTGGAGTTGGGATGCAATAGGTCCATTTTGCAGAGAGAAAGTTACTAACAAGGTTGGGTCTGTGGGACAGATTTTAGTTCCACCTGGGCTAAAGTTAAGTGAATTTTGAGTCAAGAGAACTGGATTTGATCCTTTCTAATTCTGTGGCTTTTGACACATCAGGTGAGCCTGCCCTGAAGCTTCCTAAATGGAATGATGGTGTCATTTGATGTCCCAGGTGCTGGGGGCCTGGTGGTGGAGAGGCAGTGAGGGCAGCGGAGGCCTGAATGCAGTCGGGGCCTTTGCAGCCGGCTCACGGGGTGACTTAGCTTTAGAAAGGAGCTGGTAGCTGGAGCTGTCTGTAAAGATGCTTTGCTGGTGGGGAGAAGACTAGGGGCAGTCTAGAGGGGTGCACTGGTGCATAAGGAAGCAGAAGCCCCTGGGGACAGGAAGTATATTCCATTTGGCATGGGAAGAGTAGGGAGGCCTGGGGACAGAGGTTGGAGCCAGTTTGTGGATGGCTTAGTGAGCCTGACTGAGGAGTTTGTACTTTATCCCAAAAATAATTGGGAGCCATAGAAAGCTGTTGAGCAGAGGACATGACCGTAAATAATAATAATAATAATAATAATAATAATAATAATAGTAATAATAATGGCAGGATTCCAGACCCCAGCCAGCACCAGAGCCTTGAAGTGCAGGATGTCAGGCTCAGCCAGCACTCTCTCCATGTGGGCAGGCTCCCCCTGAGCGCGTTGCCCCACCACAAGAACCCAAAGAGAATTGTTTGGCTGTTGCCACCTGGTGTCCCTCTCAGTCAGCCCCTGAGGCCTAAGAGCCTCCTGATAAAGCGCAGAGGACTCAGGGAGGCCATGGAGCAGCAGTGCACCTCTTGGGTTCACAGGTTTCCCCTGCTTTTCCTGAGCTCTGTGACCTTGGGCGAGGCCTTTCAGAGACTCCAACTCTTATCTAATTAGGAGGCACGGTGCTCCCGGCCGATCGGATTGGTGTAGAGGACCCCAGCCCCTGGATTTGAAAGAGTGGTCCACACTGCAGACTCTGAGCAGGATTTTGAAATCAGAGCAACCTGCACTGGCTGCCTCGGTCCACTCCCGGGAGTAGGCCAGGCGGTCGGAAGTCTTCGGTGTGGGGTGCACAGGCGAGGCGAGGGGTCGAGCTGACGGCACCTGTTCTCTCGGAGCCAATTACTAATTAATTCCCACGGAACGTTGCCACTGGAAACAAACTAAAGCAATTCCAACAACTCAGATATATAATTGAGATAATCTCTGCTCATAAATAACATCTGTGAATAGCAGATGCTGGCACCTGGCTTGGAGGAGAAACTGGGAGACGGTGTCCTCTAGGGGCAGTGGCTGGTGGCTTGGCTGTTTTTCTACCACTTGTTCACGACCGGACCTCTGTCTCCTCCGCAAAGGGAAACATGCTATTTGCTTTCTGTTGAATGGAGAAAGGTTTGCGCGGGGCTCTTCGGTTATTTACTTAATTCATGCTGGGGGCTGAATTCACCCCTTCCTGCTAAGAGCGAAGCACTCACCAGATCTTAGTCCTTGTGGCCCCTAAACAGCTCTGAAATTCATCCCTTCATCTCTCTCCCTGGCCACCTGTGTCCGTCTCCGTTGGATTTATCTCAAGTCCTGCTGCTCTGAGATCCTCTCGGTGCCACCTTTCTCCTCTGTGATCTTATTTATTTATTTAGGCACTGGAAATTGAACCCAGAGCCTCCCACAGGATAGGCAAGCACTCTACCACTGAGGTACATCCCCAGGCTCAGAAGTCTAAATGCACACACACACACACACTTGGCTCTTTGTGTTCAGGAGACAGAAGTTTACCTGGCACACGCCTATGATCTCACAGACTCTGGAGGCTGAGGTAGGAGGATTGCAAGTTCCAGACCAGCCTCAGCAACTTAGCGAGACTCTCAGTAAGTTAGGGGAAACCTATCTGAAAATAAAAAAGGGCTAGGGATGTGGCTCAGAGGTATAGCACCCCTGGGTTCAATGCCTGGTAGCAAAAAAGAAAAAAAAAAAGAAACAGAAAAAAGCAATTTCCTTTTGCCATTGTCTTCATCGCCAGCCTCCACCCTTCCATCCCTGGCAGCTTGGAGGGCTTGGTGTCCCCCAACCTCTGCCCACCTCTTTCCCTTTACCAAGCTGTGCCTTCTGCAGGGTTCTTGTTTGTGTCCTCAGGTCCCTCTTGCCTCATGATTTGTCCTCTGGACTTGAGTCTGGGCATCGAATCTAGGGGCCATCTCTGACCCCATGGGGCAGCTGAGGCTCCTGGCTGAGCCCCAAGGTTCCCACTCAGCCATTCCCTTGTGATTCCCATTCTGTTTCCTTCGTTCTCTCTCCAACTTCAAGACAGGGTCTGGAATCAGCAAACGTGAAAAGACTTAAAAGTCACAAAGTGGGGGGAGGCAGGGCTGGGATTTGACATCCCTGGGAGACGAACCACACCCCAAAGTTCCTCCAGTTGGCTGGCTGCCACCTCTGGGCCCTGTGTCCCCCCTGGGAGCTCCTGTGGCCCCTTCCCCTTGGGCATTCTGGCTACATAACCACTTTCATTCCAGCCTGTGCACCTTCCAGACTGGAAGTCCCTGTGGTGGTAACTAACACCTGCCAGTGCCCAGAAGACTGATTACCCTGGCTCCATCCCCAGTGCCCTTAATTGGGACATTTGTCACTATGTGTCACTCAAGCGTCCATGAGACACTGGACATAATTAATAAGCTCTGGGATGAAGATCCTGGTGGGAGTCTTTGTGTGAGCGGGCACCTAGTGACCACGTCTCCCTAGCTGGCCACCTCAGAGCAGGTGGCCTTGCTCCATATTTTGTTTGAACAGATATTTAAAAACAAAAAACAACGATTATGTTGTAGTGAATTGATTCAATATTAACATAACCCCCTGGAGAGGAGATAAAGACTGCATCGTAATTGTAAAACATGGTTGTCACAGGCCTTGTTCGCCCCCACAAATATTGACACTTTCAAAGCCCTGATGAAGGAAGTGTGGAGAAGCTGGTCTCATTAGAGGCAGGGAACACCGGCTGCTCCCAGAAGGACCTGGTCCTGTTGGACAGCAGGGCCACAGAGCAGCCCAGGGGCCACGCAGGTGCCCGTTGCCGTGGGGACACCCTGAGATGGAGGGGCAGCATAGATCGGCTGCACCCTGCCAGGCACAGTGGTGGGCACCTCCATGCCACGACCCAGGCCTTGCCCTGCAAACACCCTCGGATGTCGTGGCTTCTGAGAGAGCAGGGACGCAGTGTGGGGGCCTGTAGAGAGCCTGTGCTGGGAGCGGGAGCGGCGGGAGGGTGTGACGCCCACAGAGAAGTTGCAGGAACCTGGGTGCCCTTCTCCCACATTGATGGGGCAGTGGACCCATTGATACATCTGCCCTGGCACTGGGGATTGAACTCGGGGTGCTCTATGCCTGAGCAAAATCTCCAGTCCAGGCACCCCTGTGTTCAAGCCTCTGTACCCCCCAAAATATCCCCAACTCTTTTTTTATTTTTATTTTTTTGCTTTAAAGTTTTTTTTATTAGAGCATAGTATTTGGGTTTGGGGTTTATTTTGACAAATCATATAGCAAAGAACTTGACTGATTTCAATCCCTTCTCCCACCTCTACTCAACTGATCTTCCTTTCATTCCTTTTATTTTTATTTATTTATTTATTTATTTATTTATTTATTTTTGGTTGGCACAAACAAGGTCTTGCTAACTAAGTTGGGTCGCCTTAAATTGGCTTTATAAATATCTCTCTGTATGTGCTCCATCTTGGTCCACCAAGCCGAAGAGAGTGGCTCTCGGACCCCTGAAGAAAACGTTTGTCAATTCCTGATGGTGTCTCCGGACTGGTCCCCAATGCCCCCTCTATGCCCTTCGCAGCCATTTTTCTCAAAAGTGAGAACCCAACCCGGGACACGAAAGCGGCCCTCATCGTGTTTTCAAGATGCAGTAGTTTCTCCATCTTTCCTTTATCTCTGTGTCTGTCTACACATTGACATTTTTGAAGCCTTCCGGCCACATGAGGTGATGGAGCGTTCCTCAATTCCGGTGAACTGGAATTTGTAGCCGGCCTTCGTGATTTTGTGGAGATGTGGATTCGTGCAGGTCTGAGGGTCCCTGGATACATGTGAAGCTTTTAATTTTAAAACAGGGAAAAAATGTGAGGTAAATGGGGACCATCCCAGCTCCAGGGTGGCAAGATCTAGCGAATCTAGGGGACGATAAAAGGACCCCCGTCTGCCCTGGCCCTCCATGTTTTAGGAAGCTTCTTTCTCAAAAGGACCTGTGCTTTCAGGAGGGGGTGGCACACCAGATGCCATCTGAAGAGCCCATTGTCTTTGAAGTCATCCTTTTCTGTCACCTTGCAGGCTGGGGTGCAGCTCAGCAACAGAGCTCTTCTCTAGCATGTGCGAGCCCCTCGTCCCATCCCCGGCACCACAAAACGCAAAAGTGAAACGGTCCTTCATTACCTGCCCGCGCTGCTCAGCACGGGGACCCGGCCCGCCTGCCGGCGTCAGGTCTCGATTCCGCTTTACGCACTCGAGATGCATCGCTATCGATACCACCGTGGGTGGTGCCTGCATTGCTGTTCTGTGAGAGTGAACCGGTTCACCTTGAGTGAGGCTGATGGGCCTGCGGGTCGCATCTGGGTTTGGGCTATTGTGAATAGAACCGTTGGGAACGATTTCCACATGTGCGTTTCTAAGGCACCCCGCGGATCTTCCTTTCACAAACGGTCTTGCTAACTAAGCGTGTGTGCCCTCCGTAGGCAGTGTGTCCCGACGTGTGAAATCTCTGGGTCATAGTGCTCAGGTTTGTTTGGCCTCAGCTGATCCTGCAGGTGGCTTTCCGAAGGGTCTGCAGAAAATCTCTGTGTAACGGAACCCGAGGGTCCCGCGGGAGGGATCCCTGTCCTGGCCAGGGTTGAGTGTTCCGTCTTTGCCTTTTAGCCGTTCCTAGGAGCTGCTGTGTTTCCAGTTCTAATTCACATTTCCCCAGTGAGCGATGGATGGGTCCTCTTTGCCAAGCATTTGGGCCCATTGGATGTTGGCGTTTGACTGCTCGAGGGAACGATGTGCTCATTATTCTGATGGGTTCTTGGTAGTTTTCTTAGTGATTTATTAGGATGTTTGGAAGATAAGCTCTTTGCTGGAGTTATGGTCTAGACACGAGGTGTCCCCTGAAAGCTCATGTGTGAGACGGTGCGGAGATTTTCAAAGGTGCAATGAATGGAAGCTGAGGGGTGTGGCCCAACCAGGGAAGTGCCACCAGCGTGGATGAGCTGGGTGGTGCTGCAGCCAGTAGGCTGTGTCTGGAGGAGGCAAATCCTTGGAGATCGCCTTTGAGATCTGTATTTTGTCTGTGGTGAGCTCTCTCTGCTTCCTGGTTGTAATGAACCGAGCTGCCTTCCTCCTCCACACCCTTCCGCCATGACGTTCTGCCTCACCTTGGGCCCAGAGTCATGGCTGACCATGCACTGAACCTCTGAAACGGTCAGCCAGAATACCCTTGTCCTCCTCTAAGGAGTCCCGGTCAGGTCTTTTGTTCACAGGGAAGAAAAGCTGAGTGAAATGGCTACTTAGGTCTAGGGCAGATATCTTCCCCCGTGGTGGCTTAATGACATCCTCCTAGTGACATCATTTCCTGGAGGGATGGCTCAGCATGGGGGAAGCCACACCCCTACATGGGGCTTAAGCAAAAGCCTGGGTCCAGATGTCACTTTGGTGCTATGGATAGTGGATCTCTGGGTCACTCCATCTCTGAGGTCCAGAGCTTGCTGTGGTGAAGTGAGGGGATCTGAACCTCAGGGGTGGCTTTGTAGCTCACGTCTGTCTTTGCTTCTGCGTTAATTTTGCTTTCAGCAGAAGAACGCCCTCACTCAAGGGAAGTCTCATTAGAACGCCTTCTGGTCCGATGTTGCCCAGCCAAGATTGGGCTCAGCTCTGGGTGTCCGGGCTTTGGTGGACGGGATGTGGTCCTTTCCTATCCAGGTCATCTCCTTCTGTGGGAGAGGGGCCTGCCCATTTGTCCCACCCTCGTCCTTCCTCTGGAGTGGCTGTCTGGACACTTCCTGGCTCGAGACCCGTGTGCAAGGGAGGTGGGGGACATGCCTGGAGCATAATCCTCCCAAGGGGGCATTTAGGGGACACAGGGCCTTGGCCACACTCGGGCTGCAGAGTCCAGCAGCTGGAGATGACCAGGGCCGGTTCAGTGATGTTACCAATGATAATAATGTTTTTTTTTCTTTTTTTAACTCCAAAGAAAATGGAGAAAATAAATATTTAGGAAGAGTTTCAATGCATCAACAAATGGTGGTCCCTTTGCAGAGTGCAGGGAAAACTCCAGAATATTTCATTTGTGCCCAAATAGTTTGGGATCAAGGATGCAGGAGGTCACCACCGTAACAGCCCTCACACAGACCTCCGGGCGACCTGGTCTGATGTAAAGTTTGATATGTTTGCATTTCACGCTTTTGTTTAACACGGTCAGGGCTGTCGTAGCTTAAGCTCTGGGCGACTGCATTCAGGGGAACCTTAATGCTGGCCATCGATTCTTCTGAGTGCCGCAACGGGATGTCATGGTTCAGCCCAATGAGTACCTGACCTCTTCACCAGAATGCTTGCTGGTGGCCTTGCGATGTGCTGAGTTTAAACCCCCACCTTGTTCACTGGGACCCGGAATGCACGGGCCCTGCTGAAATGTCAGGTGTTCTCCTTTCCCCGCCCCTTCCATGTGCCTAAGCACCTCCTCCAGGAGCTGCTGAGTCCAACGCAGAGGTCTCGCTCAGGTATTTAAGACGGGCAGATGGCTTCACATAGAAGGACGTCATCTGTGTGTTTGTGGTTGGTGTCTATGTGATGGGAATCTCAACGGGCTGCAGGGCTGAATGGAAAGGAGGCGGGTGTGGTGACATTGTGCCTAGGACAGACTCGGAAAGGGAGGCTGTGTGCACAAGGGCTGTGGGCTGGCCTGGGAACGGCATGGGTCCGGAGACTCACTGACTTGAATCTGAATGGGAGCAAATCCCTGATGGTAGTTTCTTTGCTTGTAAAAAAGATGAGGATCCTCCTTGCAGGGCTCTTGTGGGCTATGCTGACCATGAATATCAAGAGGTCCACTTGTTGCAGTGGCACATGCCTGTGACCCTAGGGACCCATGAGGCTGAGGCTGGAGGATTGCAAGTTTGAGGCCAGCCTCAGCAGCTTAGCAAGTCTCTGTCTCAGAAATAAGAATAAAGGACTGTGGGTGTATCTCAGTGGTACAGCTCCCCAGGTTCATCTCCAGTACAAAATACAGAAGCAAACAAGCAAAAGGGACACACAGGCCTGATACAGTGACATCTCCATCTCTGTCCTCCATGCAGTCCATGGGAATGGGGACCATTTACCCCACCATGGTAGGGATCTGCTTTCAGAGTAGCACCATTGCTTCTCTGTTACAGAGTTTTAGATAGAAGTACCTTGGGTTTTTTTTTTTTTAAGAGAGAGAGGGATAGTGAGAGAGAAAGAGAAAGAATCAACTTTTTATTTTAGTTTTTCATGTGGCCTTCGTTGCTCTGAGACTCCATTGTGTACATGGTGCTAGGGTTTGAACTTGCACATGCCAGGCAAGCGGCGTAACTGCCAAGCCACCACTCCAGCCCCTTTGGTTGGTTTTTTGGCAGATTAGCATCAACACTTCCACCAGAGGCTCTGAGTTCTTGCTGTCGGTCCCCGTTGTGTGGACAGTCCTCTCGGTCGCTCTTCCTGTATCTGGATGCCAGATTCTTCAACCTAGTTCAGACTGGCTTGAGTGGAAAAGCGAAGTTATTAGCAGAAATATCTGAAAGTCCCCAGGCTAAGGTTGCCTTCAGCTTGGCTAGGTCTAGGTGTTCTAAACATGTGATCAAGAACATGTCTCTGGCCACCTCTTGGCTTGGCTGTCTCAATGCATTCTTGGGCAGGCTCTTGCTTGGTGGCAAGGGGACCCATGGACTCTCTGACCTTTGTTCCTGCTTTACGATGACAAAGGTTTGCCTGCATGGTCCCAGCAAGAGCCCCGCACTGGCCACGTTACTACCCAGAACCACCTACCGTGGCCAACAGGAGGGGGGCTCTGATTGTCCAGGCCGGCTCACATCCCCTTCTCTGGGCTTGGCATGGGGTGGATACAACAGAAACATGAGGACGTTCAGGAGACGGACATTTCTCAGGAGGAAGGTGGGGTGCTTGCCAAAGAAGGGGGACAGATGGACAGAAGCTGCCCTCCCAGCTTCTGCACCTTTGGTATAAAGGGAAGGAGTGTGGTATAAAGGCTCAGAGGGGACCCTGGTGACCAGATGGCCTGCAGTCATATCCTACGTCTGCCACTTAGAACTCATGAATTTTTGGGATGACACTTGTGTTCTCCACGTTTCAGTTACCTTGACTGTAACGACAGGAACAGTTGCTGGCGCTACCCTGAAGAATTTCCAT
Organism: Aplodontia rufa; assembly: GCA_004027875.1. NCBI lineage: Eukaryota > Metazoa > Chordata > Mammalia > Rodentia > Aplodontiidae > Aplodontia > Aplodontia rufa. Next base: position 24,221 of record PVKS010008945.1, on the reverse strand, counting down.
GGAGGTTCAGTGAAAAGGTTCAGAGTCAGAGCTCTTCCTCCCAATCTCTGTGCTTGGTGTCCCCTACCTTGTGCAGTGCACAACTGATACAACTGTACTCAGCCACTCTTCTCAATGAACAGAAATCATTTTCTCTCCCATTTTGTGGATGGGAAAAATCCCATCCACAAGGCTGAGATATCTACTCAAATAGGCTCATCAATAGGGGCTAGGACTGAAGCCAAATTCTGCTTGACCTCTGGGTTGCTTCTAATCTCCATGCAACGCTAGATAGTATTCAAAGCCCCTCTCCATGGTAGTCAAGGAGGCCACATTGACACATCCCCTTCTGCCTTCCTTTGATGCCCATCTCAGCTCGCTGCTGTGAACTCCAGGCTTCCAGGACCTTCACCTCCTGCCACCATAAGTGAAGAGTCAGGGTCTCACAAGGTGTCTCTTGCCCTAAGCCTCGGAAGGCTTGCCTGATGCATGGGATCCGGAAGAACATTCCCGTTAGTAGCCACAGCGCAGGGATAACTGGACATGGGCACACACAGGTGTGTCCTATCCTGAGAGACTGGGACAGCACAGAGCCACCCTGGGTGGCTGTCTTTCAGGGCTGGAGCACATCTGGGTAAGACTGGCTGGTGTCCTTAGTGACCTTTCTATGACTGAGCCTGGGAAAAGGGGCATCTTCCAGCTCCCGAAGGTGCATTTGTGCTTTGTACCCACACACTTGGCCATTAGTATGCTAATTTTACAAAAGCAACATTTGGAAGAGAAATAAACACATCTGGACTTCACAGGAAGCCAAATCAGCTATGTAGTGGAGGGAGGGTCAATTGTGGGTCCCACCCACAACTAGGCTGGGAGACTGATGCAGATCTCAGCTCTTCATCTCACCTTCCACCTTCCACCCTGTGTCCTGATGTTTGATGTGAACCCTGGGGACAAGACGGTGACTTGTGTCCGCTGTCACCTTGTCCCGGATGCCCGTCTGGCTGCAGGGATGGAGAAGGGATATGGTGCCCCTTCCCGAGGCGCTGCTTGTCAATGGCTGCCGTTGTCCCTCTGCTCCCTCGCTGCTCCCGCAGAGGTCCTCCTGAGAACGTGCTTTTCAAAGCAGTGTCCAGCCAGTGTCGCTGCGGCTGAAGGAACCGATCCTGGCTGTCCCGTGCGGAGCCACCCGACTTCATAAAACCATCAGTCAAACGACCTCAATATGGAAATAATGTGCAGCTCGTTCCTCTTATACCAGGTCATCCATAAAGGAGCATCAGCCGGAGATGGCCCCATATTTCTTCTTGCTCCTTAAAGCGTAATAAATTGAAACTCTTAAAGCTTGGCATTAAGCAGGCTTGTCAGCAGCAGTCCAGAGCCTGCCCGGTGCAGACCCTGGGCTGGGAACATTCTGATCTGGCCCATGTGGATTCAATTAAAATTCAGACCTGCTAGACTAGGATGCCTCAGGGGTCAGCAGTCTCCCTCGACTCATCCTCATTGGCCAGGGAGCTTAAGATTCCTCATAAGATGCCAGTGTTCATGGCCTCAGCAGCTCTTCTGACCTCTAATTCATTTTCTTCATCTCTAAAATGGGGTTAAAATCCCCAGCTCTCAGCCAGGAGCAGTGGTAACCTTAATCCCAGAGGCTCGGGAGGCTGAGACAGGAGGATCGCAAGTTCAAACCCAGCCTTGGCAACTGAGCCAGGCCCTGAGCATCTTAGCACTGGGCCAAGTACTTGGTGTGTTTTCATACGTTTGTCCTGCATAGATCCCATGATGTGGCCACCCCATTTTCCAGAGGAGGAAAGCAAGGCCCAGTGAGCTTTTGTGAGCTGGGACAGTGAGCTGGGACAGGCAGCTGCCCCATTTCTGGCTCCAGGGCTCCCATTCTGAACAGCACCCGTGACAAAATCTGGCACCTCGTCGATGCCTGTGCACGTAGGCAGGCTTTTGCTTTCCTCTGCCATGTACTTGTTGACATCTGGAAGGTTCCAGAAAAGATGCACGATTCTTTAGAGATTAGTGTGTTGGTGTCACCACATTTATTCAAACTCTGAGCTCAGTCATTCTGCATACCCTGTCCTGGTCTCGACCCTCATGCTGGCCGGGGCAGCTTCCACCGTAGCAGCAAAGCTCTCTGAGCTGTTCCCCGGCGGCTGGGCCCTCCGGGGTTTCAGTCTGTCCCAGCCGCGTGACCTGACTTTTCAGTGAGCAGCATTCCGTGAGGGGCAGCAGCGCTCAGGGCTCCGGCTCTGGGGTTGGCCAGCCGGGCTTATCCACCGGCCACTGTGTGACTCTGGGTGCGTCACTTCTCTTCCATGTCCCTTGATTTCCTGGCTCACCAAGGGGTCCTGGTGGTAGCACCTTCTCATGGGGGTGCAGCTTTAATAATGCAAGGCAGAGAAAGCACAGCGCCCAAAAAGTGGTCCCCAAGCACCCGTGGCAGGTGGAGCTGTTAATGCCAAAGCTATCCAGGGCCAAGCTGATCTTGTTCCAGCCCAGTCTGAGCTCAGAGGGATGCCAGACGCCATCTCCACGGACCCCGCTCTCTCTGTTCATCTGTGTCTGGGGATCAGTCTACCCCTGCCCTGCTTGCTCCAAGGGGAGAAGGTAAAGGAAGGAACATTCTGGACCATGCACCATGTGCCACCTAAGATAGGAATGAAAAGAGGCTTTGGTCCCGGTGGCTCTGAGGAGTGCTGGGATCATGCTCATGAAACCCTCTGCCAAAGCTGGAGGTCGCCAGATGGAACTCTGCTGTCACCATGCTCTGTCTGCCTGGTGGAATCATCCACAACGGCTCTCGCTTGCCTCCTGGCTCCAGGCCGAGCTCCTGGGCCTGGCAGCAGGGACCTTGCATGATGTCCCCCTGCCCCATTAGTTATGTGACATCACTTCCCACAATGGCCCATCTGCCACCGCCTGCCTGGACCTTTTGTTGTTTGCACACTGCGATCCTTCCACTGCTTTCCACTGCCACGCCTTCCGTGCTGGTGGGAGCACCCTGTTGAAGACCTCCAAGGTGTCCTTTCTGGAAGACCATGGCAGCATCCCAGCTGGGTGCTCTCCGTCTTCTCCACTAAAGCCCACAGCAACCAGAGAGAGGCCACCACCAGGCACCTGCTTAGAAATCATCAACAACTTCCCTAAAGACTGATAAGATCTAGGTGTTCTGGCTCCCCCTGACCTCAGCGTGACGCCTGACCCCTTGCTGCACCCCGCTCTGTCCTCTGCATTCAGCTGTCTGGCTCTGCTTCTCAGGGCCTCCCGGCCTTTGCATGCTGTCCTTTACGCATCTGTGCGTGGCTGTCTCTGTAGCTTTTGCTCTTAGCTGAAGCCTGCTTTACTGAGACGCCCTTGGGCTCCATGAGGGGCTGGCTTTGCCCTGCCCACCTGCGCGGGAGCCTTCCTTCCCACCTCCCAGTCCTGCCAAAGGCCGAGTGATCATCTTGTGTGTCACACGCCTGGCACTTGCTGAACGTGACTGCTCAGCACAGCTGCAGGGTAGTATAGCTTCACTTCATGGGGCAGCGCCAGTGACATCCCCGAGCCCATCTGCCTGGAAGGCAGGTGCACCTGCTTCCTCAGCTGCATGTTGATGAGCAGGTGTAAGACATGAGGGTCCCTTGTGAATTGTCCTGCTGCCCAGGGGGCCTGGGGAAGGACATTCAGGGAGCATTCTTATGAGGGGTCTCTTCTCTCTCGTTCACCTCCCGCCTGGCCCAGCTGGAGCAGAGTGAAGCCAAGTGTGAGGACGCCTTGAAGACCCAGAAGGCGCTGACCACGGACCTGGAGAACATGCACAGTGAGCTGGAGAACATGACCCGGAACAAGAGCCTGGTACTGTCCCTTCCTGTAGCTGGGGAGACCTGGGCAGCACAGGCTGGGAGCTAGCGTGGGCCTACTGGGTGCTAAGCACTATGAAGGACGAAGGCGCTGATGGTACACACATTGGGTGCCAGTTCGGAGGTACAGGCATTCATTGTAGGCCTACTGGGTGTTCAGCTCTGTGAGAGCGACAAGGACACTTATTGTGGACCTACAAGATGCTGAACACTCTGTGCAGGCATTCCTACTGTGAGCTGAGCATTATAAAGGTTAATGGCATACATGAGGGCCAACTGTGTGCTCCCTTCTGAAAAGTTAAGGAAGGAAACCTGTGGACCTACCATGTGCTCAGTACTGTGAGGATGCATCCAACATGAACCAATTTGCGGTGAGACGCCACATGTATTCAGCACCACAGTGGTTCTCAGGCATCTCTTGTAGTCCTACTGTGTGCTCACCACCAAGGAAAAACTTGGTCCTTATTATAGTGCTATTATATTATTTTTGTCTAAGTGGAGATAAGTACATCTCTCAGGCCCACTACTATAAGACTCAGCCATTTGTTATGCGCCTACTGTGTGCTCACCACTGAATGGGGACAAATGAACACATATTGTGGGTTTATGTTGTTGTTGAAATTTGGGTGTACATTTCTAAACTCCCTGTCTGTACAGTGGTGCACAGGGTTAGTTTAAATTTATACTCAATATAGAAAGTCCTAATGTTTAGGTAGGGCTGGAGATGTGTAGGCCAAAGCTTATCTCATGATCCCTCTTGGTTCTTTTGTCCTATATATATTCTTGCACTAAATTAAGAGGAACTTGCCCACACACACACACACAAGCACGCACACACACACACACATACACATACAGGGATGTGGTTACCCACTCGCATAAAAAGTCACCAGACACACATACAAAATAAATGCTGTCATAGGTAAAATATGCAATCACGTTTATCCACCTTCCTAATAGATATTGAGCACCTCCTATATGTTAGGCCTCGTGCTTGGTGCTGGAGATGCCACTGTGAACAGGGCTCAGTTCTCCTTTGGAGGGAGATTATAGGTTGCACTTATGCATCTGTACAATGCTCATTTAAAATGTGCATTTAGAATTGGGGATTTAGCTCAGTGGCAGAGCACGTGCCTAGCATGCACAAGGCCCTGAGTTCGGTCCTCAGCCCTGAAAAAAAAATGTGCATTTAGAGCCCATGGGGGCTTTCACGGGCCTACGTGCATTTGCAGATGTGTGCTGCATGCACACTCACGTGAGTGCCCAGTACACACACAGCACATGCATTGGCACCCGCTGGCACCCCCTGCCACACACCCACAGGCAAGCACCCTCTGCTCTCATCAGGCTGCGCCTCCTACCCTCAGCCTTACACCTCACCCCAGCCCTTGGCCTGCCTCCTGCCAGGTGGACGAGCAGCTGTTCCGTCTGCAGTTCGAGAGGGCAGACCTCCTGAAACGCATCGATGAGGACCAGGATGACCTGAATGAGCTCATGCAGAAACACAAGGACCTTATTGCTCAGGTAACAAATAGGCTTTTGAGGGCAGGTGGAGGGAAGCTTGAAAAGGGGCTGTGGTTGGACCACTTCCTGGTCTTAGGATCTTGGAGGAATAAATATCAAGGAAAGAGATAGGGCTTATAAATTTCATATGCCCTAAACAAGGAGAAAATCACTTTGGGATAGTGTGTGAACTCTGGAGGACCTCTCCACCAAGAAGAGCATTGTTTATCCTTACTTCTGTCTACCTGTCCACCCACCCATCCACTATCTATCTGTTCATCAATCCATCCATTCACCTATCTACCCACTTATCCACCTTCCTACCCACATGCCTGTCCATTTATCCATCCACCCATCCAATCATCCACCTACCCACTCATCCCTCCATCCACCCACTCATCCATCCATCCATCCACCTAATCATCCATCCATTTATCCATCCACCCATCTAATCATCCACCTACCCATCTATCCCTCCATCCATCCACCCATTCATCCACCTACCCATCTACCCCTCCATCCACCCACCTAATCATCCATCCATTTATCCATCCAGACATCCAATCATCCACTTAACTACCCTTCCCCCATCCACCCACCCAGTCATCCTTCCTTCCCTCCATCCATCCATCCTTTCACCCCCTTACTCATTCACTCACCCATCTACCTAGCTGTCATTCACCGTCACTCTACCTGTCTTTCTCTAATGCTTGCTGAGGACTTGCCGTGCTAGGCACTGTGAATCACACCATGTGTACTGGGGTGAGCCTAGGCACATCCTCTTCCCGCCCCCATGTAGGTCACAGTCTAGTAGTGGACCTTATCACATAATCACCCAGAGCACAGGGGGGACTTGCAAACTGAGCAAAAAGCCTAGACAAGAAGTAAACATGGTTCTGTGACTGCTGACCTAGGTAGGGATCAGTGGGTCACCCTGAGGAGGTGGCACTTGGATGGAGTTAGGAGACTGGAATGAGGTAGTGGGGTATGAGAGTAATGTCCCAGCAGAGTGAGTAACACAGGCAAAGGGCCCGTGGCATGCACGTGAGATGTAAGGAGGCCCTGAGTTCTGGAATGTGGCACAAGGTGAGCTCAGCAGTGCGGGGAGGGCCCTATCAGGGTCTCCGAGGCCGTGATGCTTGGGCTTTACTTGGTGAAGGGGGGACGAAAATCATTGGCAAACTTTTTAGGGGCAAGAACAATTGGAGAGGACCCAGCACCTTGTCACCCCAGACTGTCAGCTCCACAAGGACAGGGCTGTCCTTTGCCTTGTCCAACACTGCACCCACTGGAGCCAAGGAGAGTGCCTGGCATGGAGAAGGTTGAATACATAGCCCTTGAATGATGGAAGCTGCAGTTGAGGGGAAAGACCACCATGGCTTGCACCAGCAGATGGCAAGGAGATGGGGATGGGACTCAGGAGGCGCTTAGGAGACACAATGGCAGTGGGGACAAAACAGCTTTGGCTGGAGCTGGGGGGTGTGGTGAGGAATCCCCAGCAGAGTTCTGATCTGGGTTGGGGTAACAGCTCCCTCTAGAGCAGTAAGCACCTGGTCCCACTGTGCTGCTAGCGGAGACCGGGGTCCCGCCAGTCTCCACCTGCTTCCAACAGAGATTCTATCAGAGGGGATTTCTGCTATCCAGGGAGTCAGAATACCAAAACTAATCAGGGATTTCATCTCTGAGTCTGCGAATGCTACTCGTTTTTGTCCAAATCACAAGTTTTTCTGTTCAATTTCAAAAGCAGTGTATGCCTATGGCCATTATGAGTAATTTAGATGATAAATGTGCTTTATTATATAGGCAGTGAAGTGGACATTGTAGCCTCAGGAATTCCTGTCCTCAGAGATAATGAAGCTCAGTAATCAGTTCGATCTTTTTAAAGGAATTTAATTCTCTTCTATCTCATTTAATCTCTGAGCGTCCAAAGAGATATCATCAACCATTTTATAGATGGGGAGACCAAGGTGCAGAAAGGTCCCTTGGCTGGCCAAGGCTAGCGTCCAGGTCTAGGATCCCGGTTACCTGTCACACCTCCCTTGGAATGTGGTCCTCAGGCCACAGCCAGCTCATTTCCGCCTGGGCTCTCAGGGTGAATCATTAAGTGCTGGATAGTTGACCACAGCCAGGGCTGTTGTAATTGGAGAACTCAGTAAATACTGAGATGAAGGATGCTGGGGAGGATGTGAGAGGTAACTTTGGGGGAACAGCTATTGTTACAGGAGCTCCAAGAGATGGGGACATCTGTGGGTGGGAAGGAAGGGATTCTCAGAGATGGGTTCCCAGAAAGCCCCGTGGTCTCATGGCAACATCTTTATTTTTGTCTTCCCAGTCTGCTGCTGACATTGGGCAGATCCAAGAACTGCAGCAGGAACTGGAGGAAGCCAAGAAGGAGAAGCACAAGCTTCAAGAACAAGTACGTGTTCAGGGGCGCCGCATTGCGAGGGAGGAAGGGAAGGTTCCCATGACCCTGATGCGTCCCCGCCTGGTCAGTCATTCACCAATTCCCCTATGGATCCATTCACTCAACTCCAGTCTGTGCCAGAAGAACTGAGAACAATCTCGGTAGGCAGAGACAACAGACAGACAGACACATGCACTCAGTCCCTCTCACCCACGCCTGTGCTTTTAGAAGATGCCCCACGCAATGCGGGTCCTAGACATCCATACAGGATTCTCCCCCTCTGAGAAATGCCTCCGAGGAAAAGGGGTTGGTCAGGGCAAGACAGGATCATGCCCCTCATGGTCCCTCCAAAGTCCCTGCTCCACTTCATTACCTGGAGAGTTGCTATCTCCACGAAATTTCCAAAGTCCTTCCACAACCATTGCATGTGCTTAGAGTCATTGCCAGGGTGACCGGGTCTCAAGCCAATGTCCACGGGCACCGAGTACAAGAAGCACAACAAAAAGAGTGGCTGCTACAGCCATTGGCTGGATGCTGGCTGAACAAATGCTCAGTCCTCGCAGTAAAGATGAGGAAACCGAGGCTCAGAAGGGAACTGAATCGCTCAGGGTCACACGGCTGGAAAGTGGCAGGGCCGGTCTTCTGATGCTAAAGCTTGGTGCTCGTGTGCTGGTTTTACTCCTTTATCATGTCAGAAGAGGTTAAAAGGAGTAAGGATCAAAAGTCCTGCTCAGGATTCTGAAGGCCTAGGAAGCATCAGCCCCCAGCACCTGACACCCCATGAGAGTCCCACTGGACTCTGGCAGTCCTGGCTCGTGCAATCAGTCCCCATGCATGCCTGCAGTGGAGGAGGAGGGGGACCTTGGGCCTGGGACTCAGGGCCCATAGGTGGCCAACGGACCCTGGGTGTGCTTCAGCTGCAGGTGGCCGAGATGCGCATCCAGTACCTGGAGCAGTCCACGGTGGATCGAGCCATTGTCAGCAGGCAGGAGGCAGCCATCTGTGACCTGGAGAACAAGACGGAGTTCCAGAAAGTGCAGATTAAGAGATTTGAGGTACTTAGTGATGTGGATCAGGGTGAGCCGAGTGTACGCCAATCCCTCCTGCCTCCCATCCATCAACTCAGAAGCCTTTGTCAGAAAAGACATTATTCATCTCTCTTCCTCCCTCTTTTCTTTACTTCCTTTCTTCTCTTGTACATTCTCACAAATGACCTATCCATCTATCCATCCATCTGTATCCATCCATCTGCATCCATCCATCTGCATCTATCCATCCATCCATCCATCTCTTCTTCCCATCCATCCATCCATCTGCATCATCCATCCATCCATCCATTCATCCGCATCCATCCATCCATCTGCATCTGTATCTTCATCCATCCATCATCAGGGGTCCAGCCAGCCATTTCCCCTCTGTTAGTTCTTCCTCCTTACTCCTTCCACTCTTTCTTCTCTTCTATTCTCTTTTTTCCAGATCTGGCCCCCTCTTCTGCACACCCTTTTATTCGTTGATTCAGTTCTCCCTATGCCCACCCACCTACTCATCCACTTATGTGCCCAACACTCCTTTTGCACCTAGTGTGTGCTAGGCCCTGCGCTAGGCTCATGGAAGGCGGATGAATGGCACACAGAGCTCTGTAGGTGATGCATGTAAATACCTCTAGGCTGCGGAGGAGGCTGTGAGGTTTATAGAACAGACATTCTTTGCTTTCATAGCTGGAGAATCAGGGCGACTTCCAGGGGGAGATGGCATTAATGATGGACCTTGAAACACAGGCAAAAGTGTAATGGAGCGGTGGGGCCCAATGATTGCATTCACATTGACCTTGAGCTGAGAGCTCAGACATTTGTTTGCCCTCTAGAGTACAGGGAGGGGAAGAACAAATGAAGGGGAGATGGCTGGCTGGACCACTGATGGTGGATGGAGATGGACAGAGAGAGATGGAAAATGAGAAGTTCTGTAGGTCAAGGACATGGGGCATTTACGGAGGACATTGCCAGTGTGAAAATACTCTCACATCAGCCAATCTGTTGGATGAAGCCCTGTAGGGCAGGCAGGAGAAAAGGAACCCAGAGAGGTTAACATACATTGCATAGATTGACAGCTGACTTTCACTCCAACCTGGGTCTAAGTTCCAATTTCTCTGCAGCTGGCCAGCTTTCCCAAGGTAGGACAGCGAGTCTTCCCAGTGCACGGCTGCACTCCTCATTCTAAAACATTTCCTCCCAACTCCCCTAGGGGCCTTTGGTCTCTAATAAGGCTGCTGAGGATGGAGAACAGAGAGAAATTCTTCTTGGCCTTGACCCTCAGTGGTTCTCCAAATGACTCAAGGGATCCCCCAAGGCATAATCGTCTCTGCAGATCATCATGAAGTTTCATTTGCTGGGTGTTAAATGATCGCATGCATCATGTTGGGCTCTATCTTTATTTCTTCACTCAAACACAGTCAAGAGCTAGCAGCAGAGAAAGGACACAGAGGTAGAGCAACATCCAGTCGGGAGATTCTGTCTCCAAGCTCACGCTCCCCCTCCGCCACTGTTGTTTGAATTGGGTGGAACCCCAGGTCCTCGCTACAGAGAGATGGGGTACCTTGGGGACACATTTTGAGAAGCTCTGTTGTTCCTTCCCCTTTGCTGTCCTTTGAAATTGGTGCTAAACTGCAAAGAGGAGCTGAACAGAAAAGCTTTCCCTTAGGCTGTTATTCAGTGTCTGCTCTGAAGCCTGCGCTCCCCACCCCCCATGGCTTCCGAAACACGGCTCAGAGCTCTCAGCAGGGGCTTGAAATATTCATGCGGGAACCCACGTATGTCAACACCACCGTATTTGCCCATCAGGATCGATTGGTTCCAGGCTTGTTGGCCGCTCATGAATTCTGAGGAACAGCTCTTGGGTTTGTTTTCCGTAGCACACAAGATGCCCAAAGCACTTTCCTCTATTGTTTCATTTCTGAGTTTGGTCCCCAGAAAAGAAAAAATACCATAGTATTAGGACTGACGCTGGTGAAAGACGACCTGATCAAAGGCCCTCATTTATAAATCCAGAAAATCAAAAGCGGTGTTGCTGAAGGGATTTGGACCCCCAGCGTAGTTCTCTCTCCACATCACTCCACCACTTCCCAGACCTTAGGATGAAGGGGGCTGCCATAAATATCAGCCATCCTCTGTGCCAGGCATTGAGCTAGGCCTTCTTTGCTTGATGAGTTGGATCCTGGCTGTGTCCCTGTGACAGGAAAAAAAAAAAATCATCGTTGCTTCTCAGAGAGGTTTAATAACCTGCCCAAGGTCACACAGCCAGGAAGAGGTAGTGGTGGGATTTGAACCCAGAGCATCACATGAGTCAATGTTTCACTGTCTCTCAGAAGAGCAGTTATCATTTTCTGTTTTCAAAGTAAATTCTTCCTTCTTGTCTCAGAAATTACGATTGTTCACTGATTACTTTATGAAAGCACTCAGAGTCAGGAAAGGAATCTGTTTCCTGAAGCTCCCTGCTCCAAGCAGGGAATGAGCTCTCTGCCCCTCCCAGGTGCTGGTCATCCGACTTCGGGACAGCCTGATCAAGATGGGTGAGGAGCTGTCGCGGGCGGCGACGTCCGAGTCCCAGCAGCGTGAGCACAGCCAGTACTACCAGCGTCGCCTGGAGGAGATGAAGGCGGACATGGAGGAGCTGGCGCAGCGGGAGGCGGAGGCCAGCAGGAGGTGCATGGAGCTGGTGAGTCGCTCCCCAGCGCTGGCCCTAGTGCAGCTGAGGGTTTGGGCAGGGCTGGTGCCCTCCTTTCCTCGCATCGGGAATGCCTTCCTCCCGGGAGACACCAGGGCCTGCTTCTAGGACCTTTGCTGCCAGCGGGGCACTGGGAGAATCCAGAAGGGGAGGTGCCGAGAGACGACGCTGCCATTGGCTGCGAACCTGGGGGTGGGGCCAGAGGGGACCAATGGTAGTCACTGCTGCTGGGTGAAAGCACGGGGCCGCCTCACACCTGACTCTGATTGGCCCTGCCTGCTGCCGCGCTCTCCAATGGCAGCGCAGCCTCTTGCAAAGAGAACCGGACGTCTGTCTCTCCGGCGGCTTCGCACTCCCGAAGCCCTGTGAAGTCAGAATGTTTACTCTCTTTTTGTAGATGAGGAAACTGAGGCTTCGAAGAGGTGAGATAAGGAGTGTCAGGTCACCTCTACTAAATGGGAAGTTAGTTCTGTGCTGTCAACAGTAACAACAATAGGAAAGATAAAAATACTGGTGAAAGCCACCGTGAGTTAAGCATTTGTTACATGCCAGGTTCTGGGTGGCCATCTCTTCTCTGAGCCCTCCGGTGAGAACTGTAAAGTAGGTGCTATTATTTTTTACATCATAAAGATGGGTAAACTGAGGCACAGGGACATCAGCTTACCCGGTGGGAAGGCCCGGAGTGGTGCTTTCACTTGCCCACGTTCACACATGAGCATCAATGTAAACCCAAGTTTGCCCAACTCTGTAGTCTATTTTTTTAGCTACTAAGTCATGCTTGGACCCCAGTACCGTCCAAAGAACATTTTAAGGTTTGTTCCCTGTCTAATGGGAAGGTTTCTCCATCATTCAGTGTTGCTCTAAGAACAGGGATCACGGGTCATCTGAGTGTCTGCTCTAGGACTCCCTATTTAAGATTCTATGATTTCCAAGTGAGGTAGGGGATGGGGATCTGGTATCCCCTTTGCCTCGCGCCCCAGAGCCTTCACCTAGACAGCCTCTGACATCCTCAGTGTTGGTCCAGAGGTCTCTAAAGTGCAATCATTGTGGCAGATCTCACCACCTTGACCATCTACAACAAATGTATTTCTTGGTCTACTTTCTCCCACCCACAGAATTGACCCCTACAGCTTTGCCTTTCACAAGCCAGCTGCCTGACTTTTGTTGGGTTGGGGAGGGGCAGGCAAGGCGCTGTACAGAGACCGTGTTTGCAGACAGAATCCAGGTCCCTGATTGGCAGTTCCTCCAGCACCCTGGCCCTGGGAGAAAGAGGTTCTTTCTTCCGAGTGACAGGATACTTTCCTCATTAGCAGCCCTGCTTCTGATGCAGCCAAGCCCCCTCCTGCAAGCTCTGGCTGGGAGAAGAACATCCCTCCCTTTCTCTTCTGATGTCTTCTTTAACTAGCCAGACACGCAGGCACTCTGGCCGGATCAAATAGTGATTTTCTCTCTCTCCCTTGTTCTCTTTTCCTCTCTGTCTTCCCTCCTTACCTCCCTCACTCTGTCCTCCTCTTCTTTCTTTTCTTACTCTCCTCCCCCTGCCCCATGCCTAGGACCATATTCAGATACTGAAAAGATTATGCAAGGCATACATACCTCTTGGAGATGCTGCAGAGCGGTCCCAGACCACTTCAATAAACAATATTACAGTGAAAGAAGTCACAAGAGTTTCTTGTTTTCTCCCTGCACCTAAGTTACTCTTACTCCATGCCATAGTAGATTAAATATACAATAACATTGTATCTTTAAAAGGTACGTGCCTTGATTAAAAATACTCCATTGCTAAAATTGCTAGTGATCATCTGAAAAATGGACTGGTAGACCTGCTCCTCACAGGGTGGACACAGACCTTCAGCTTGGAAGTAAGGCAGTACCTATGAAGGGCAATAAAACCAGCTGTGCCCATGGTACAGCTGCCATATGTGATTGAAAATAGAATCAGTACAAACTTTAAAGCGCAAAGCTTGGGTGTAGTCTGCGCCTTCCTCTTTCCTGACTCTGAGAATCTGGGCGAGTCGCCCGGAGGCTGGGCTTTCCTCTTCGTTTTGGTCAGGAGATACACTAGCTTCCCGTGGGTGTCATAACAGATGACCACAAACTGGGTGGCAGAAAGCACCAGAAATATATTCTTGCAAAGCTCTGGAGAAGTCAGAAATCGAGGTGATGGCAGGGCCATGCTCAGGATTCAGGCTCTCGAGGAAGACCATCCCTTGCCCTCTGCGTTCCCTCTGGCTGGCTCCTGGTGTTCCCAGCTTAGGGTCACAGCTCCACCCTTGCCTCTGGCTTCCATGTCCTTCCCTTCTGCATAAGTGTGTCTTGAAGATCCTTCTGTCTTTTTCTTATAAGGAAAACTAAATGGATTTAGGGTGCATCCTAAATTGAGGTTGATGTCATCTTGAGGTCCTCACCGTAATCATATCTACAAAACAGTCTTCTTCCAAATAAACTTATATCCATAGGTCCTGCGAGGACATATCTCATGCAGAGGAAGGCAGTTCCAGCTGGTGTCATTAAGCCCCAGGGCATCCTCTGGTTGCCCTGTTGTGCTGGGGTAGAACGGGGCTCAAAGGGACCATGTCAGGCCATCAGTCTCTTCCTCAGGGTGGCTCCTCAAACTCACCCACCAATTTACCCTCAAATATGTCCTGTGCCTTTAGGAGATTTCCACTGGGGGAGGAGAAGGGCGTGTATTCATTCAACATACGTTTATTTAGCACCCACTATGCGCATGCGCGTGGCCTAGGCATTGGAGGAGGGGTGAGGGCCCCTAAGGCCCCTGTGTAGAAGCTCACAGTGTGTATGAGCAGGATTTGGTGGAAGTTAAATGCTCAATGTCATTTAAAGACAATTCTTGTTGCTGAGGCCTCTCCCAGTGGCCTGGCATCCTAGTTTCTCAGGAGTGCCCCGATCCATCCCACACTGTGTCCGTGTCCATGCCACCATCCCTGTAAGACAAAGGGAAGTTTTCCATGCCACATTCCCCCTCTCTCTCTGTTAGAACTTGAACCCAGGGGCGCTGTACCACTGAGCCACATCCCCAGCCCTTTTTATTTTTCATTTTGAGACAGGGTCTCACTAAGTTGTTTTTGAGCCTCAGTGCTGAGGCTGGCCTTCTGCCTCAGCCTCCTGAGCCTCTGGGATTTCAGGCTGACAGCACCATGCCCAGCCACATATTCTCTTAAACTTTCACTAAAACCCAGCCAGGAAGTCAGAGTTTGGGTTCTTTTATTCATGAAACATGAATCCCTAACTTTTACAATGGGTCAAGCCCTGTGGTGAATATTGGGGACCCAGCAAGAAGCAGCCCATATTTGGGTGTTATATGTCTCCACGGAAGAATATAACAAGGCCACTGCTAGTGAATTTCATACAAATAAGGACTTTTCTCCATATGAGAGTTTTCACAGGCAAAACTGCGAGCCATGCGCTATGATTTGGGGAATTCTTAGAAAACCAGGTGGTACCAAGTCTCTCTCCCATGCCCACCGCCTCCCTGTAAATTCGTTTCTTAGGGTAAAGCATTTTGTTTTTTTAGATTCGAATCTTCCTGGAAGGGATGAAGGAACTTGCTAGTCCCACAATCCAAGCATGTGTTCATTCATTCCCTGAACCAAGAACAGTTAGAGTTGTTCTTGCTCAAGCCCTCGGAAGATGTTCTAGTTAGCTTTGCACGGCTGGAGCTGAAAGACCTAACGAACAATTTTAAGGAGGAAACGTTTATTTGGGGGCTCTCGGTTTCAGAGGTCTCAGTGCACAGAACTCTGGCTTCCTTCCTTGGCACTCGGCGTGAGAGAGAACATCATGCCGGAAGAGTGTGGTGGAGGTGAACAGCTCAGGGCCCGATCAGGAAGGACAGAGAAAGATTCCACACCAGATACGAAATACATACCCCAAAGACTGCCCCAGCGACCCAGCTCCTCAGCCACTCAGTTAACCCCTATCCGGGGCCTGATCCACTGATTGGGTCGAGGCTCTCCTAACCCAGTCCTCTCACCTCTCAGCCTTCTTGCATGGTCTCACGCATGAGATTTGGGGGTCACCTCTGTAACAGAAGATACTGTCTTCTATGACGTTTTACACACAAGGCAGCGGGCGGAGGTGTGAGGTGGCCCAGACTGCAGGGATTAGCCCCCCTTTGTGACCAACACTCACACTATCACTGTGCCCCCCTCCCATAGCGCCCTTTTATCCCAACCCTGCTGACAAATGGCTCTGCTGTAGGAGACCAAAAACAGGGATCCAGCCCTCTGGGCCCTGGTGAGACCCGCGCAGATGTTGATGGATCTGCTGTCCACACCCTTTCCGCTGTCCCCAAGCTTGCACCATCTGTCATTTTTGGTGTTGGCGTGCGGGGCTGCGAGTCACTGCATGTGAATGATTGATACCCCCGGCCGGCTCACCGGCACATCCACGTCAGGATCCATTACCCCACCAATGGAACTTCTCTTCTCGGAAAAAAAAAAAAAAAGAAAGAAAAATGAGGTTTTGCCATTCATTTTAGTAAATGTACTATTCTTGGCAACTCCAGGAGCCATTATGGAGGAAAGGATACTTTGACTCTAAATCATTCAAGTCCCTTTGTCACTGGGGCGAGGAGACAGCTCATCCGCGACCGTGCATCTCGTTTTTCAACAGTTACGGGGCTCAGGGGAAGCCTGCTTGGCCCAGGACGGGGGTGCAAGGGGTGCTTCCAGGGAAGTGGGAGAGCTGATGGGGGCGGGGCAGCCAGATGCACCTGCTTCTGAGCCTGCACCTGTTGGGGTCGCCCTTCATTGCCTTGGCCTGATTCTCCAGGTTCAGCTTTCCCTGGAGCCTGGTGCCCTGTTCACAAGTTTCCCAGGCCAGCGTGCTGATCTTTTTCACATCTGCCATTCCCCCTGCCATCCCACCCTTGCTTCCTGTCTCTCTCCAGGCAGCATCCCGTCTGGTCTGCTCTTCTATAGTTACTTCTCACTTGTCCCTCCACTCTTCCTCCTCTCTTGCTCCTCCCTGCAGAGGATCTTTCCAGAAGGAGTTCATCTTAATGTGTTCCTGTGCTGCTAAGAAATTTCCTTTGGGGGTTGGGGATTTAGCTTAGTGGCAGAGCACTTGCCTAGCATGCGCAAGGCCCTGAGTTCGGTCCTCAGCCCTGGGGAAAAAAAAAAAAGAAATTTCCTTTAGGGCTGGAACAGTTGCTCAGTGGTTAGAGCGCTTGCCTGGCATGTGCAAGGACCCGGGTTGGAATCCCAGCACCACGTACACAACTAAGTATTGGAGAAACAAAGGCCAGGTGGAAAAATAAATAAAGTTGATTCTCTTTCCTCTCTTTCTCTGTCACTCCTCTCTCTCTCTTTAAATAAACAGAGCTCCTGCAAAAGCCATTGAGTTAAGATGACCCTGAGCTTCCAGGTCAGGGTCAGGCATATAGCAGATATGCTCAGCAACTAGTTGTAGAATAGTTCCCCCAACATTTCAAAATTTTATCTCTAAAGAGAACAACTCAAAAATATATATCTTAATAACAGGACCTCTCAGATCTGCAAACTTTGGTTTGTGTCTTACTGTGTGCCTAGCCGTGCGTCTGGTGTTCTGGGAGATATACACAGAGACGGGCCAGCGACTGTGCCCTTGAATTCCTAAAGATCATGAGGAGGAGACTCTTATGTCCCCAAAATAACTAGAACAAGGAGGTATGTGCGGGCAAAGGAGGAAGGAGCTAGTACAACCAGGGGACCTGGGGAAGATTGCACAGAGGAGGTATCATTTCAGTTTCTTTTTTCAAAAGTACACCATGATAAATTTGTCCTGATGATAAGCAAATGAAATAGATTTATCAGAATTCCCGTGCTTATATAAATGCTTCTGTAACCACAACTTAAACAGCAAGTCCATTTTTTTATAGCTCTACATGAAATAGATGTGTTGAGCTTTTAAACCTTTAATAATAGCTCTCAAAAAAAAAACACCCCAAATTTTGATCATCCTGCTGGGGGGAAGAATTCTTTCTGTTATCTCCAAAGAAAACATCTGTTGTTGTTGTATGGAGAGGTGATCACAGATGATGTGATCAAATAATATATATTTTTAAAAAGTGTTCTAGAGATGTGTCAGGCCCTTAACTGACGAAGCAGATATAGGCAGGAAGCTGATAGGGAGTGATTCTCCTATCACCTGCCGCAGTTTGAATGTGTCCTCCCAAGTTCATGTGCTGGAAACTTCCCCAGTGAAACAGTATTGGGAGGTGGGCCCAGTAAGAGGTGGTTAGTTCGAGAATGGATTTGTATCATTACCAGGGGAGTCAACTAGTGATTGCGGAGCGGGTTGTCAGTGCCAGTGGATATCCCCCCCTCTTGTTCTCTAGCTCTTTTGGCCTTTCTTGTCCTCTCTCACCTGTCTTCCTTCTACCATGGAACGATGCAGATCCAAAGTCCTCTATCGAAGGTGGCCCCATGCTCTCAGACTTCTTAGCCTCTGACAGCTACGAACCGAATAGCTTCCTATGCATTATAAATTACCCAGGTATTTTGTATTTCGTTATAGCAGCAGAAAACTAAGATACCTCCTCCTGCAGACATTCAGCAAATGTCTAGGGAATGTGTGCTGGGCATTGCTGGTGTAGGGTACATATCCAGGTCTTCAGAAAGTCTGAGATGAACTGGGTGCTGGGCTGCGGACACCGTGTCTTCACCCCGTCCTTTCTTTCTGCTCTTCTTCCTTGCTCATCATGGGTCCCTCACCTCATGTCAATTACAAATTACCTTCCTACTCCCTGCTCCAGCGCATGCACACTCTCTCTCCTCCCTCCCTCCCTCTCTCTCTCTCTCTTCCCTCCCTCTCTCTCTCTCCTTCCTTCCTTTGCACAACTATTTTGATTTGTCCTGGGAGGAAGGTGTATTCTGATCTGCTATAACCAATTACCAAAAACTAGATGTGTTAAAACAAGAGAGATTTATTGTGTCCAGGTTTGGGAGGCTGGAAGTCTGAAACTAAGGTGTCTGTAGAGCCACACCCCCTCTGAAAGCTCTAGGGGAGGCTCCTTCCTTCTCGCCCAACTCCTGGTGGCTCCAGGTGCTGCTTGCCTGGTGGCTGTGTTACTCTAGTGTCTGTCTCTGTCTCTCCCTATGTGTCCTCTCATCTTCTTATAATGCCACCAGACTTTGGTTTTAGGCCCCACACTAACCCTTTGTGACCTCATCTTAACCAATCACTCCCCCAAAGACCCTATTCCCAGAAAGGTCACATTCTGTGGTTCCAAGTGGATCTGGACTTGGGGGGACACTATCGAGTATCCAGTATGGGATGGTAGAAAGAACACTGAACTTGGAGTCTAAGAGCTCAGATAGCAGCCTTCACAGTGCAGAGCCTCAGTTTCCCCACCTGTAGAACAGAGGACTGTCACCCAGCCTGTCTCGTTGGATGTTTTTAAGAACTAAGTGAACTAAAATAGGTAGAAGAGGCAAACGACACCACGTGAGAGATGTCACCTTTCTCCCTTCTCCTTCCCTCTCTTGCTATGACTTTCTCCTTCCGCTCAATCTTTATTGTAAGTAGAGCAGCTCCACTTCCACATCCCGTCCAGTGCCCGATCTGATGGTGGTGACGGTGGCACGAGGTGGCATTTGCCTGCCATTTACTGCATGCTGGGCACTGAGCTAAGTGCTTGGCATGAGTTCTCAGCCTTGGAGGTATTTATCCCTATTTTACTAATAAAGAACAAAAAGCCAGAGATGAGAAGCGATTTCTCCAAAACTGTCGTCCCACTAAGTGAAAGAGTCAGAATTTGAACCCAGGTCCGGCCTACTCCAATCCCACTGCCTCAGACATTTTATGCATAAAGTCTTCACTCATTCAAGTACCTTTAAAAATTCATCATAAAATTAATACGGCTTTTGATTCTGTGGTCTAGGGTGACTTATCCTTGGCATTATTGACATCCAGGATCAGAAAATTCTCGATTGTCTCAAGGGGCAAAATCACTTCTGTTAGGAATCTCTGGTCTTTAAAGCCTCATAGAAACTCCTCAGGTCACGACTATGGTATTGCCCATTTCACAGATGGTTAAACTGAGTCTCAGGGAGGTGAAGCGATGGAGGCCAGGTCACCAGGCAACCAGAGAGGGGCACATCAGAAAGGGAGAAAGCCCACAACAGGCGAAGGAGGAACTCCCTCCTGCACACAGAGAAAAGACTATGGCGTTTCCAGCCACACCAACCCCAACCTTTCCGAGACCCGGAGGCGACTTCACAGCAGAATCTAATCCTGAGTGGAATGGAAGACCTCACTGCAGGCTGTGTACTTTTAATAATGTTTAAATAAAACATGGGAACATGGGTGTGATCTCCTTACCAAGTCTGACTTGTCAGCCGCCCAGGCAAACTCATAAATAGTTAATAGACAACCACTTATGGCTCTACTTCTGTTAAATCCAGCATCAATTATATATGGTCCATGAATTATTTATTTGTGTTACTTAGGGGTATATTTTCCACCTTCAGAGGGGAAAAATAGAAAGAACGTGTGGTCTGAAGCAGACGAGGGAATAGTTCCAAGGGGCCTTAACCCTCCTCTGTGTTGCTCAATTTCCCTTTAAAGAAAAATACTTCCATTGATGTGATTAAAAGGTGAATTTGGAGCAGAGAGTACTCCACCAGACCACCAGGGAAAAAAAAAATCTGGAGACAGATGCGCTGGTAAATATTCAACAATCAGCTCTCCATAGCAGGTGGATTCCTGGCGGTGGGGTCTGCCAATGCCTGTGGTGTAAATCCTCCCCACAGGGCTGATTTCAAACTGACCGAGATGATGTCACTAGATGCAGAGGTGGGGAGACAGGCACAGTGGCACACCGTTAGAGCTCATTCCCACCGTACGGATAAAATAGACCCAATGAGCCCCCAAACATAGATAATAGTAAAATAATTAGGAAGCATGAGAATTGCCGTTGTATATAATACAGTTTATGAAATCGTCACTTTATATCATTTAATTCTTAATAATAGCTATGTGTAACAGCAAGCTTGCAAGATTACTGAAAATTTAATAATCAGCTGTTGCCAGTTCATGAGAACCTCATCCAGCGCACTGCTGGCTTGGAGTCAGTCTCTTTGGGCAGGGTGCCCCAAAGCCTGGTTCAAAGGTCATTGCTGGAGTGAAAGGAGAGAAAATGCAGTGTCTCAAGGCCTCTTGAAACAAATCTCATTGTTTATCAGTGGTCTTTTTAAAGGCAACATTTCCCTGTAAGAACTCAGCCCTCTGGACTAGGTTCACTGACCTTGTATAACTCACACCATGCTCCTTGCCCTAAAGGCACGATCACACCTCCATCTTCCCTTCTATCCTCTTTCTCCTGTTTTCTGAGAGTCTAGTCCTACATTTGGTAGGAAGCTTGGGAAACCCAAAGCCAGATTCTGTTTGCCATTTGTTTTAATTTCTTCTTTTTGTTTCTTGCATCCAAAGACCCTTGCTTCCCACCTCCAGATGGGGACGCAGCCCCCTTCCATGACACTCTCCCAACCCAGAGTTAAGGACTTCAATTTCACAATGCTGTTCGTGTTTTCCTCCTGCAAATGGCTAGGAACTCGAGCACATAAAGATGAATGGTTTTGGCTGGGAAGTGAAATATTTAAAAAGTCTTTCCATATGGAGGGCATTTCGGGCCACAAGCTGGGTGTAAATAACAGGTCTTATGACTCTCTTGACATGGAGATAGCCCTCCTAATTACTGCCCCGTTATCTCAGTGTGATCTAAAAAGGCCCAACATGTTTACAAGCTCTGTTTGTTCTCAGGGTGTTCTAGCTTCCCAACCTTGATGGCTTCCCACGTGTTCAGAGAGCTGGCAGGGGAACGCTGGGGTATTCACCTCACTCCCCTTCTTCCAGTCCCCATGATCTCCGCATTGGCCACTCGACCACCACAACGGTTTCTGTACCAAGAATGGGTCCTACGAGGGGTGTAGGATTGGGTTCTGCCAGCCCCGAGCGTGTTTCTGAATCTGGATTCTTCCAGCACTGTCCCCATCCTGGTGACTGCACTCGTCTGAATTCAAGACGTGTTGTCATCTAATGAAATGAGTTTCTTTGCATCTGCCTCCAAAATGAGATATCCTGATAATAAAAATCTATTACCGAGAGCCTACCTAGGGATAATTGGGTCTATTACTTCCCAACTTGTGGCTTTGTTTCTGCATGGAAACAAGCACTTCAGCAATTAATCAGAATTTAAAGTTGCTAATACCAATTACAAATAATGTACTGAGTCTCAAGATGGCAAACACAGGAGCAGATACTAATCATGTCCCCTGAGACTTTATCCATTGAACTTTTGTCACTTCAGACTTGCTGGAAATTAGAGCAACTTAACTCCACAACTTTAATTACTAAAAAAAAAAAATGAAAGGAGGGTGGGAGATATTGATTGAATACTGCAGGTGTACATTAAATTATTCAAATAAAGCCAATTCAAATTGCTTAGATGCATTTATGCTTCACTTAATTGCATGCCAGGGAGGCGTAGGAAGGTTAACCGCCTAAGCTCTACCATGCTTACCATTCAGCATCTTTAGAAGATAGCTGTCCCCAGAAAATACAGAGGCTCCAAGGTTAGACTCAGGGTCTTGAATTTATTTCCAAACTATAATTCAGTTTCAAAGGTAATTCCTCTTTATTTTTTTTTTGGTGCTGTTTTGATTGGTTGAGCATAAATAATGAGAAGGCAGAAGGAAACTCAGAACTTGAGCATAGATCAAGCAATGGAAAAGCAAAATGCTTTTACTGGGAGACCTGGCTGGTCTGGACTGGGAAGGGCATGGAGTTGGGCAAAGATGGGTGAATGTGTTCAGTTATGGCGCTTTTTGTCCTTACATGCTGAACAAAATTCACACTAGCTTATGCAAAAGGGGATCTGCTGGTTCATGGAGTGTAAAAGTCTAGTGGGCCTGGTTTCAATCTCAGGGGGACCCGTGTGATGTCAACCGCTGACTTCACTGTCCCAGCTCATCCGAGCTGATGTGCACAGCTCTCCCCAACTCTGTTCAATGACACCACATGGAACAGTGGATCAGAGAAAGGAGAAGGAGGGCTGATGGAGTCAGCTGACTTTCCTCTCTAGCTCGTGCAGGGAGAGTCTCCCACAGTAGGACCTGCTCTCCCAAGGAGGCCTGGACTGGAGCCCCCTTCCGCTGGAACTCACCACGTGATCTGACTCTTCCCTTGTTGGGCTCATTTTTTCTCTCCTGCAAAATGGACCAGATGATCTCTCGGGGTCTTTCTGTTGAGACCCTGGACTGGTCCGGAGCTAGTGGGTCACAGAGCTGAAAGCTGTGGGTGTGTCTCAGAGGGCCGATTGCCAACGTGTCATCTCCTGTAGGACAAGCTCACCCCTGGACCCCAAGACCTATGCAGTCACAGAATTGCAAACCTGATGGTATTTATGTCTCTTTATCCCAACTTCTATGTTCTCTGAGCTCAGACCGGTTGAGATTCCACCTCTAGGCATGCACCCGAGGGGTTGTGGAATCATTCTCTTCCCTAGATTCTTCCAGCCCATTCCAGGTTCATTCTCTACTACCCCACAGCTGGATTGCAGACGCACTACCTTAAATCCAGGGAGATGGTCCAGAGGGCAGAAAACCATCCCCTTCCTTCTGTCCCCTGAAAGGGAACAAGAAATCATCCAGTTTTGATTGGTTCTTTTTAGAAGTAGCCTAACGTTCATTCATTCTTCGGTTTTATTTTATTTTTAACTGGCATGATAATCATACATATCTGTGGGGCACAATTTGATGTTTCAATACATGTAGGCATTGTGGAGTGAGCAAATCAGGTTAATTAGAATATGCATCCCTTCCGGTCTTTCTCATTTCTTTGTGGTGAGAATATTAAAATCGTCTGCTTTCTTTATGTTGAAGTATACAATGAGCTAGCTGTAGTCACCCTCCTGTGCAGTGCAGCAGCGGGGCCTGTCCCCTGTCTAGCTGTAACTCATAGCTGTTGACCATCATCTGCCCTCCCCTGGTGACCTTGGGGTTAGAGTGACAAACACAGATGTCCTCTGGATCCTCTTCAATATCCATAGCGCATGCAGATCTGAGGCAATCAGAAGCAGAGCCTCCCACCAGGTCTTACCTACTCTCCCACCGAGGCCGCTGAAGCAGCAACATAAAATGGCTTGATAACCCATGTCAGATCAGGCGGCCCCCTGCTTGTGTGTGTGTGTGAATAAAATTTTATTGGAACATGGTCGCAGCCATTTATATGATTCCTGTGGCTGCTTTTATGCTGACGTAACAGATGTTATGACAGCATTTGCCCGCAAGGTCTAAAATATTACTATCCATCCCTTGACTGAAAAAAATTACACAGCTTTGCCCCCAAGCATAGCGGAGCGCATGGGAGGTGCCCAGATGCCTGTGGAGGACCTTGACGCAAAGGGCGGAGGACTGGGTCCCCGAGGCCTCGATGCAAGCTCAGGTGCCAGCACTTCCTGCGTGTGACTTTGCAGGGCGCTTGCCTTCCCGGTCTCTCTCTTGTCTGATAAGATGGGGATCATCACCGCAATTCCTTCACAGCGTCACAGTGAAGATGGAACGAGCTGATGTGTCTAAGTGCTTACGGTAGCACCTGGCGCAGAGTAAAGCTGCTGTCATTAGCATCGTCGTCCCCATCTTCACCCTCTTCTGCCCCCTCATCACCATCTTCACTACCAATGCCATTCTGAAGAGCATCATCACCTCCACTGCCATCACCATCATCAGTGTCACCCCAAGAGACCAGTGAGCCCCCTAGAGCCC